>VZRM01000247.1:381820-550208 GCA_013397955.1 Grantiella picta | reverse complement strand
TGCTGTGTGAGGGCTCCCGGGGAACCCAGGGCTGTGTTTGAAGGTCCTGGGGTGCCTGGTGCTATGTTCTGGGGTCCCAATGAGCCCAGTGCTGTGTTTGGGGGTTCTGAGGCACCCAGTGCTGTGTTTGGGGGTCCCAATGAGCCCAGTGCTGTGTTTGGGCGTCCAAAAGGAGCCTGGTGCTGTGTTTGGGGGTCCCAGGGATCCTGGTGCTCTATGGGGTGGGGGTGTAGGCAGGGCTTGTCTAATTTAGGAGGAATTTCTCCGTGGAAAGGGTGGTCAGACATTGGAAGGTGCTGCCCAGGGAGGTGTTGGAGTCCCCATTCCTGGAGGTGTCCAAGGGAGGCACTCAGTGCTCTGGGCTGGAGACAACCTGGGGATCGGTCCCAGGTTGGATTCTGGATGATCCTGGAGCTCTTTTCCAGCCTCAGAGGTTCTGTGATTATCCCCTAATTACCCTGGCTCTTCATTTGGTGTTAGGCACTGTATTCATGGACATGAATTCAACTGAAAAACACCCAGATTAACTGCTTTTCTTTTCACCAATGACATTTCATAGAACTACGGAATGCTTTGGTTTGGAAGGAGCCTTAAAGCTCATCCAGTGCCACCCCCTGCCATGGGCAGGGACACCTTCCACTATCCCAGGTTGCTCCAAACCCTGTCCAGCCTGGCCTTGGACACTGCCAGAGATCCAGGGGCAGCCACAATTTGTCAGAGAAGCTACTGCTGGTGCCTCACCAGCCTCACAAACAAGAATTCCTGCCTACATCTAGCCTATATTTCCCCTCTTTCACTTTGTTGTACCTGTTACTCCTTGTCCAGTCACTACAGTTCCTGACAAAGAGTGCCTCTCTGGATTCGCTGTAGACCCCTGGGGGGTTGCTTTGAGGTCTCGATGTTTTCTCTCTTTCTCTTACAGATACCCAACCCCCCCAGGAAAAACGTGATCGAAGAGGCGATTTTTGCCGAGAGGGTGCGGGAGGAGGAGCGGCGTAAACAAGATGAAGCCCTGCAGGTGTTCAGCCATTACCGCAATGCCTGTGACTGGCATAAGGAGGGCGAGGAAAAATGGATGCACCGGGCTGCCGAGAGGAAGGCCTGGGAAGCTGTGCAGGAGTACCTGGAGGAGATCAATGTGAGAAGAGAGAGGTAGCAAACAAGCCAGTGCAGTTACTCTGTTGTTTTCAGCATCAATGTGTGCTCAGAGGGCTTGGCACTAGCGATACTTGTTCAAACACAGTAATTAGTGCAGACTAGGTGCCATTTGGAGCCTCCTTTCTGCCACATGGAAAGATAAAATATAGCAGTAATACAGCACTTCCATTGCTTGATTTTTGGAGAGAATGAAGAGTACCTTATATATAATCATATGATATAATCATAATCTTATGATATAATCATAAGACCATGCAATGATTTAGGTGGGAAGGGACCTTAAAGCTTAGCTCTTTCCGAGTCCCCTGGACAGGGACACCTCCCACCAGACCAGGTTGCTCCAAGCCCTGTCCAGTGTGGCATGGAACATTTCCAGGGATAGGGCATGGAATCATAGAATCCCTTGGTGGTTTGGGTTGGATAGGATCATCTAGTTCTGCCCATACTGCTGTGGACATCCACAGCTTCTCTGGATAACAAATTTGTTGCAATCCCATCAAGCCGATGTTTAAGTTCTACAAGTAACACTTTGCAGCATAGTAAGCTGAAAAAAAAAATTCTGAAGTCTTTCAAAAATATTAAAGGTGAAGCATATTGCTGCCCTGTAAAGAGCAGAATTGTGCTGTACTGATCTTTGGAAAAACTCATGTGGTTTGATTGCTCAGTTACTCTTTCATGTCAAATGACTTTGGAGCTGTGAAGGTCCTCTGTTTGGTGTCCTGGTCTGATGTGCTGTCAGGGGAATTGTACATGAATTCCACAGAAGAACTGGGGTTAGAAGGAACCTCCTGAGATCATCTGGTCCAACTCTAGAGTCACCTAGAGCAGATTGTCCAGGACTGTCTGTCCATTTGGATTTTGCTTGTTTCCACACATGGAGACTCCACCACCTCTGTGGACAACCTGTTCAATATTCAACCACACTTACTGTAAAAAGGAAAAAAAAGTGTTTCCTACTGTTCATTTAGAATTTCACATGTTTTAATTTGTGGCCATTGCCCCTTGTCCTGTCACTGGGCACTACTGAGGAGAAGCTGTCTGTCTTTTCTGCATTTCCATCGTTCAGGTATTTATGTATGTTGGTAAAATCCCCCTGCACTTTCTCTTCTCCAGGCTGAACAATCCCAGCTCTTTTAGGAGAGAAGGATCTTTAGGAGAGATTCTCCCCTTGGGAGAGATGCTGCAGTCCCTTAGTGTCCCTCCACTGGGCTCCCTCCACTAAGGCTATGTCTTCTGGTGCTGCAGAGCCCAGAGCTGGACCCAGCACTCGGGCTGGGGTCTTGGCAGTGCCAAGAGGAAGGACGCCCTCCCTGGATCTGCTCCCAGTGCCCTTCCTCCTGCAGCCCAAGTTGCCAGTGGCTTTCTTTGCCACAAGGGTGCATTGCTGGCTCATGCTCAGCTTGTCAGCCAAGACCCCCAGGTCCCTTTCTGCTGACACACCGTGGCATTTGGGCTGAAATTGGTAATTTCTGGATTTTTTAGCCTAAGGTTTCTCACTGCTAGGATTAATAAAGGGTAATGATGGTGTGTTTAAAAATTGCCAATTTGATATAATTTTCTCATCAAAGGTATTTCAGGATGAAGTGGTTTGTAGAGTGATGCTAAAATAGCAAAAGATCTTTTGAGAGAAGATACAGTTTTAGATGCATAGAGAAGGGAGGGATATCAGGAAAAGGTTTTTCCCCCAGAGGGTGCTGGGCACTGCCCAGGCTCCCCAGGGAATGGGCACAGCCTGAGGCTGCCAGAGCGCCAGGGATGTTTGGACAGCACTGCCAGGGATGGCCAGGGTGGGATTGTTGGGGTGTCTGTGCAGGGACAGGAGCCCTCCCAGCTCAGGATATTCTGTGATTCTATGCTAAAGGATAACAATAGCACAAAATCAAATTGTTATCTCCTGGTGACAAATGTAGGCTGAGAATTAGAAGAATTTGATGAATGGGGGGGCTGAAGCTTTGTAAGTGGGTTTGTGAGATCAGGAGTTTAAATTGTGCCTGGACAGATTCACTCATGTTGTGCTGTCAGATTCCCTTGATGGACACAACAGGAATGATCCCCAGATGAAAATTTTATGTTCCCTTCTTTAACATTCACAAGAAGTGTTGAAAGGAGCACAGTACCCATTGGTCTTAGTAACAAATAAACTAAAACTGTATCCTTCAATAGAAGGATTGATTTAGCTTTTCTTGAAATGTTTTCATTACAGGCTTCGTGACTTTCTGGAGGCAGAGGAAAATAGGCACTTTGCTGAGGTGGTGGCACTTGATGAACAAATGGCACAGGACAAAGAAACACAGATGAAGGAAAAAGCAAAATTACTGAGAGAGAAGTGGGAGCAAGAAAGACTAAAAGTGGTGGCTGAAAAACGAGAGCAACAGTTCAGGTATTGCCATGAAAATGTCTTACAAAAGAGAATATGCCCAAAGTAAATACATAGGGACGATTTAAAAATAAGGTGGCAATAATAAACTGAGGAAGGAAAGATGAATGTGATTGAAACAGTAAGACAGAAAAAATCAAAGTAGTTAATTCTTGTGAGTGTAGCATGTCCTCCTTGTCCCATATGAGCATCCATGTGCTTCCACCTGCCGAGCCTGCCCTTTTTGTAATCCTATTCCAGCTTTATACTATTGGAGTGAATAGGGTGCATGGAAGGTTAATTTGGCCTAAATCATGCTTACTAAGCTAATATGTCAAAGATACTTGAAACATTAAGATTGTCCAGAAAGACTGTTTATATTTATTGCATACTTTTCAAGAGTACCAGCTGCAGCTAAGGTTTTAATGCAGCCTGAAGTTCGGTGCCAAGTCTTCCTGACTGAAAGCAGTAACTTTGCAGGTATTTATTAGAACCTGAGGCCTTGGCATGACACCTGCCGTGTTCCATTCTTGGAAATCTGAGGGAGGGATGAAAGAAATAAGAATGTTATTTAATTGTAATATTTTGAAGTGTCTTTCCCAGTCTCCCACGTTACTGTGAAACCTACAACAGCTACTTCTCAGTGTGCAGAGGCTGGGGATAAAAATCAACACTTGCTCTCACTTGTGCAGAGACTCTAATTAACTAATTCCACAGGTAAATGTTCATTTAAATGTGGGGCTTATTGACTTAGACAGGTGTTAGAAGTGCATACACTGCCTAACTTCATATAGTGGCTTGAAAATGTGGCCCTTGCCTTTTGCAGCTTCTGGTCTGTTCTCTATCCATCACACAAAGTGGTTGAAACTCACTTTTAAAATGGTTTAGAGGGAATGCTGCTGGAATGCGTTTTCTTTTGTACTTGTAGCTTGTTTTACACACCAAGATGTGATGCAGACACCTAAAGGTAGGTGGGTAAGTGTTGGTATATTTATATTCACTGGGAATCTGCATTCCTGTTCTAGTTCTTCGCTGAAGTCAGGACTGTTACAGGAGCCTAAAGTCAGCCTCAAACAGGCTTATCCTGCCCTGTCAGTTGAACTGCACCCCAGCCTCCACTGACTTTAGTTAGGTTCCCATCGATCAGAGTGGGAACTTAGCACATATGTGGATTCCTGTTTAGATGTCTAATTTTAGATATTTTAGTTGCAAAATGAATCACACAACTGAACTGCATCATCTGGTGACACATACTTGAACTTTCATGCTGTAGTTGCCTGTCTTCATGTCTCAGGTCCTTTGTCTTCTCAGTGTAGCCCTGTAGATCTACTGTTCACTCAGTCTTATGGGGTTATTTTATCCTGTTACTATACTTCTACCTTTCTCACTGTGCTCTGGGATCCAAGCAATATTCATACCACATAGCATCCCATTAAAAAGTGTTGCTGAAGCTTTAATGCTGGCTCTCTGCTGGCTGCAGTTTTCCAGAGGATTTAGATGCAGTGGAATCATCTGTCTTCACAGCTGTTGTGAGTTGCAGTCTTGGGGTACTTTTGCAAATCATTCTTCATTCTGCAGAGCACAGAGTCCTTCCCTGTGACTGTCCTGATGTAATGGGAATACATTCCATGGGTAATTCCTCTGGCTCTGACCCTTACTACTTTTAAATTAACGTTCCTATAAAAGAACAGAACTCTGAAAAACACCAGTGGACAGCAGTTCACCTTGTCTGTGGCAGGTATCTGTCTTCATGGATGTGCTTAGTTATATTTTAAAGTCTTTTGTTCTCTGTCCATTTCCAGTGAGAAAGGAAGTCTCTGCTCTGGTGATTGATTCTGATTAGATTGATAACTTCTGATATCCCAATTGGCATGTATTTGTCTTGCTTAAGTAGCCCCAAGTCTGTTTTTCTGTGACTGTTAGATGTTACTCTTCCTCCTAAACCATCCTGGTTCAGGCAGAGATCTGGGAGCAGGGCTTGCTGCTCCGGAGACCAGCACTTACTGAAAATTCACAAGCAGGAGTCTGTAGTTGTGTCACAGCCTGTCTTCTGGGACAGTGGCCTCCAGTCCTCTTTGACTGCACACCCCTAGCTGTAAAAAGTTTTAAACGATCACCCCAGCATGTCTATTTTTAAACGATATAAATATATAATAATATATTGTGCTGCTGTATTGTGTACATTATAAAACATATGCACAAATAGAAATTAAAAAGGATGAGGTATAGATAAAATAAATGCAATTTTTTGCTTTTTATTGTTATTTGTTAATGGTACAAAATATATTCTTTTCCTGCACTTCTCCCACTTTGGAGATCAGAACTCCAGGGCACACCCAGGAGCCCTGGCAAGTCAATCCAGTCGCAGGTGGATATACACATGATTTTCTGTTTCTCTTTGCCTGTAGATTTACAACTCTTTTGAATGTCTTTCTGAAACCTAATATAGGCTTGTTTGTATTTCCTTTAACTCTAAGCAAGGTGCTCCACTCTTTTGTAGGTATGGACTCTCAAACCTGAGGTATAGGAGCACCTACACTGTCATACATTATTCCAGTGTACTGAAAGGCAGCATTTTTAGCAGCCCTGTGGGCTGGATGCTGTGGCCTGAGGGTGCAGGTGTAACAGCTTCTTAGTAGTGATGTTAAGCAGGAGGAGTCCTTTGTTACAAGGTGACAGAGGGGACAAGCCTTGGACCACTGGAGTCCTGCTGGAATTCATTTCAGGGAGGGTTATTCCTTGTCTGAGAAGACACTCAGCCAGTGCTAGCTTGAGGGCATGTTCATCATTGGTAGCTTCAAAGAAAACTGCTATGTCTTAAAATTTGCATAAAACATATATCACATCCACTTTCTTGTGGTAACATCAGAAGCATCCATACGGGGAATGTTGTTATCCCAGTGACTTTGTGCTGCAGCCATAAAATGAATAAAGAACTGGGGATGTTCTATCTTTGGGAAGTAGCCACATCCAGGCACAGTTTTAATGTTAAGAAGCTTAGGATACCAAAGTGAGGAAGAAAACCAGCCATCTGGGGGAGCAGATGTTTATAGGTTGGTGTAAAAGCTGCTTTGAGGGAATTATTTTGATGAAATCAAGCAATTACAGGGTTATTTTATATTAAAATTTTAACAATTATTAACTTAATTAACTTCTACTCCCCCCTGAGAATTCAATAAATATCAGATTAGTTTATAGTCAAAGAAAATAATAACTAATTCTTTATTCCTTCAATGCTGAGAGAACTTTGAACCCATTGTGTTAAGGTAATACAGTTATTGTTAATGGTGTAAGATTTCAAATCTTAATTATGTCATGTTTCCCTCACAACATTTGAGAAATATGTTTTTCATTAATATTAATTAGTGCTGTGGTCTTTAATCACCATTAATTCCCTCCCAGGAGATGAAAGAGAGGTTCCAGAGGTAAAACGTAAGAAAACCCTCAATGATATAGTACATTTGTTGACCTGCTGGAAGGCAGGGTCACTCCTTGGAATGTGCCATGGCTCATGGCATGCACATCCCTGTGCTGCTCTCTGCTTTTATTGTTGGGTCAAAAAGTGGCCAGAAGGCTCCTGTCTCATACAAGAGTTAAAGCAGCCATCCCTTTTCACTAGCCTGCACTGGCACCAAATTACAGCATCTTCTCATGGAATGGTTTGGGTTGAAAGGGACATTAAAAGTCATCTTTATCATAGGCAGGGACAGCTTCCACTGTCCCAGGTTGCTCCAAGCCCTGTCCAGTCTGGCCTTGGACCCTGCCAGGGATCCAGGGACAGCCACAGCTTCTCTGGGCACCCTGTGCCAGAGCCTCCCCACCCTCACAGCCAGGAATTCCTTCCCAATATCCCATCTCTCCCTGCTCTCTGGCACTGGGAAGCCATTCCCTGTGTCCTGTCCCTCCATGCCTTGTCCCCAGTCCCTCTGCAGCTCTCCTGGAGCCCCTTTAGGCCCTGGCAGGAGCTCTGAGCTCTCCCTGGAGCTTCTCTTGTCCAGCTGAACACCCCCAGCTCTCCCAGCCTGGCTCCAGAGCAGAGTTGCTCCAGCCCTGGCAGCATCTCCGTGGCTCCTCTGGCCTGGCTGCAGCAGCTCCAGCTCCTTGTGCTGTTGTTCCCAGGGCTGGGGCAGCTCTGCAGGTAGGGTTAGGGTTAGAGTTAGGGTTGCTGAGAGTGCATCAATCCCATTTTTCATGTCAGCCACGAAGATGTTGAATGGAACTGTATCCAATTCCTATTCCTGCTTCTTCGTTACTGTACTTGCTCACCCTCTGCTGAAGCTGAGCTAAGGGTGGTTCCTCACTCCAGGGACCGTTCTTAGAGGACAAAAGACCAGGTCTAGGGGAAGAACCCAACATTTGGTTAGAGGATGTGGCATCTCCTAGGATTTGGGGAGAAAAGTGCAAAGTGCAGCAGGTTTTACCTTAGAGAGACCTGGTGTTGATGAAAGGGCACTTGGCAGGTTACTGTGCTTTCTTCTCAGCTGGGAACAGTGAAGAGCTTGGAAATACCTTAGGGATATCAAGCAGACTGGAAATTTTGTTTTCACAGCATTGCTTTCCATTTCATTGTTTGTGTATAGTGCCTTTCAGCACAGGCTCCATGGCACTGGGTGCTTAAGCCTAGGGGATGAGGAGAGAGGTACCCTTGGTCCCAGTCAAATGTGAGGCAGCAAATGCTGAATGCCAACACTGAGAAAATGTGGTGAGACCTCTGTTTTTCAGGCAATGGAATTCACTCAGACTTTGTTTCATTGCTGCAGTTACGAAAATGAAATAACTATCCTGATGTGCACATTGGTAATAGCATTGAGATAGTTGTCTGATGAGTATTTAATGCTTTTACTACACAGGATAGTCAGCTAAAGCTTCTATAATGTCATAGGATTTCATATTGTGCCGGTAACTACTGCTGCCATGAAGTGGTTCATGATTCAGGCTACGATATATTATGATGTCTGCTGTGAATTCCTAAATAGCTTTGCATTAATCTGTAGAAGATGGTTTCATTCAGCATGAAATTGTGAGATATCTTTTCACTTCACAGCATTCACATGTGTCTGTCACACAGCCTCAGAGCTTATAGATCCTTCACACTTGCAGGATTTCACCTTTGTCTGCCAGTTTCACATTCCAACTTTATGAAAATCTGTATCCTAGTTATAGAACAGAATTAAACTGCTTGCAAATTGTTCAAATTAAATAATGTTTGATGACATGTGTTGATCTCAGTAGTGCTTTGTTTGCAGAAATAAAAGCAGAATCTGCAATTAGTTCAGTGTTCTTCAACTGAAGATAAATTACCTCTTTATATGCAAGTCAGTTGCAGAGAGTAAATAAAAATTGAAAGCTGCATGACTTGTTTGACTTTGCACCTTCTCCAGGCTTTTATTGCAGCTTGTCTGAATTATCCCACAAAACTTCACGTAAAAAATTAATAAATTTCTAGTTTCTCCTGCTCAACCGTGTAACCCACATTTCCACACTCACAGTATTTTCTGAATATGAATGAGCTTTCAGGTATAAACTTACTCCAAGCCTTCATTTCAGTAGACATCAGCCTGCATGTTTGAATATGTGCATGTATTTTATATGTTAAAAAAGGTTACATATACACACCCCCCCCACCCCACCCCCCCCCATGTTCCAGCTACATGTACAATACACATTGTAAATATAATGTGTGTTCATTTAGATTCACAGAATATCCTGAGCTGGGAGGGACCCACCAGGACCATGGAGTGCAGCTCCTGTCCCTGCACAGACACCCCAACAATCCCACCCTGGCCATCCCTGGCAGTGCCGTCCAAACACCCCTGGAGCTCTGGCAGCCTCAGGCTGTGCCCATTCCCTGGGGAGCCTGGGCAGTGCCCAGCACCCTCTGGAGGAAAAACCTTTCCTGATATCCAGCATGACCTTCCCCTGGCTCAGCTCCAGCCTTTCCCTGTGTCCCTGTCCCTGTCACAGGGAGCAGAGATCACTGCTGCCTCTTCTATTGCTCTCATGAGGAAGTGGATTTAGTTTTTTTTTTTTACAAATTCAAATTCTTCAACTCATTAATGTAAAAATCTCCATCAAATCATGTTCTCTGTAGCTCGTCAGGCCTCACAAAGGATCAGTATCAGACCGGACGTACAACTTGGCTTCTTGAGTTGCCTTCTTTTGAGCAGTGATGAGCTGGGAGCCTCCATTCACCACACACCTCCAGATCTGTTTATTGTTTTGAGACTTTTTTTAAAAAAACTTTTATGTTGCCTTCCAGAAACCGATGCGAGGAGTATCGCATACACTGTAAAAAAAGGATTGAGAAGGAATTGAGTGACTGCCAGCTGGCCCAGCAGACTCTGAAGCAGATGCTGAAAAAGGAAGAGAAGATGCAGGAGCAGAAGTTGGAAGAGATTTGTGAGAAGGAACTGTTGGCTAAGGATCAGGAAGCAGAGCTGAAGGCACAGGAAGTGGCAGCGCGGATCCGGGAAATGGTGGATGTGCGTGAAGCCCAGGTGGCTGTGCACACTGCTTACAAAGAGGAGAAGAAGCAGCTGATCAAAAAGGAGGCTGAATGGCTGGTAATTATCATAGTATTCTGCATTCAGGCTTGTGCAGAAGGCCCTTCTAATGATAGGCTTACTAGACGTTTAGGCTAATCCATACCTTCTTTGTATCTTCACTGATTCCATTAGTATCTGAGCCTGTCCTGTTATGTTAAGCCTCTTTTCCAGAGCTGTGGCAAAGGCATTCCCGTTGACAGAGGGAAATAAATCTTTGGAAAATCAGCACTCTAAAGGACTTTGGCATTCACAGCCTCTTAGAGCTGTTGTGGGAAACAGAAACATTTAAAGCTTTTGCCAGACATCTTTGTAGTTTTCTGAGTTCCCATTTCCTACAAGTTAGCAGGGGAGTCTTGCTTCCCAGCTAAAATATTAATTTTATATATTTTTAAAACAAATTAGCAAGCAGCACCTAAGCTGTCTCACATATTAGACCTGGCTGCTGTTGAGTGTCACATCACAGGAGGCATTTGGCTACCTTGGGCCACCTGTTTGGCCACTACTCTCTTTTTTTCATAATCCCTTTCCAACTCGTTTGCTGTAGTTTTGCTGGGCTTTATGGGGCTTGCTAATTCAGTATTCTCTGTTGACTTTGAGTTATGAGAGACCATTTAGCTCAGACTCAGTCTTTATTTTGCAGCTATTTACATGTAGAGGCTGAATGATTACTCAGAATACTCTGCTAGACACCGGAAGCTGATGCTGGCATCATACATACTTCCTACTTTATAAAAATGAACACAATAATGGATGTAAAGCTCTCAAAATGCTGGCTGTGAAACAGTAGAGTCCTTACCCCAAGCTAGACTGCAATGTTTTGCTTATTTAAAACATGCAGAATAGAGTTATTTTCTTGTAACAACTTCTAAGGCACTGCCAAACCTCCCAGGCAAAGAATGCTGCTCCTTAACTGGCCTTTTCAGAAAAACACTAACAGAACTGAAGAGTCCGTAGCTTCCCCTGGAGACAGCTGCCTTGGGCTCTGTCAAGGAGATACATTTCTGGTGAAGTGGTTTAGTCTCTGAAAAAAAAAGCTTTCCTCAAATGAGAGTTTCTGTATGGAAAATGGGATGTAATCCTTTTTCAGCAGAAGAGGGATGTGGCAGATGGCCTCATTACAAGTTTTTTGTTGCAGTCTGGTAGCCCCTAATGATCAGGAGTTTCATCTGGGTGAATGGACAGCTGAGTATCCCAGTGCATGAAGGCTTCTCCTCGTTGTTGCAATGAAAATAGAATATTTAGTGAAGGAAAACTCGCACCTTTGGTGTGATAGATCATATGAGTGCACCAGGATATCACAGAAGTGGATGGCAAAGCAGGGACAGCAATTTTTGCATTAGCTACATTACCTAAATTAGCTGCCTTCCTCCTTTGTCTTATTTTTCTCTTAAAGAATTGTGATTTCTTGTGAAAGTGATTGAATTCATGTTATCCTGGCTGTAGTTTCATGAGTTTCTGCCATAGCACTTTGGTCCTGGCTTGCAGAGCAGGGGTTGGTAGTCATTGCCTTGTACATTTGTGATGTTGTGTTTCTCCAGTGAATAAACTTTCATGGATCCAAGCCTTGGCTACTCTCATACAACTTCACTGATGTCAGAATTCATCCAAAGACATGTGCCAACTTGCTCAGCAGACTGCTAACTATATCTACTTTCTTTTCACCTTTACTGTTCAAAGCTTTTTGGATTACTAATTCTATTCCTCAAATTATATATATATAGAGAGAGTTTCAAAGCTGTTTTACCAGCTTTTGAAAGCAGATTTGACAGTTCAGGCAGACACAAAGTCATCTGTGGTTCTGAAATACTCCAAGAATCCGTGGGTGCTTTATCTCCAGCATGAAAAGGGATGTTCCTCAGGGAGTGCAGCTTCTGCTTCCATATTGGGAAGGTCAGACATGCTGTTTATGACAAACCTGCTGATGCATTTTAGAAGACTTTTACAATTTTACATTTTAGAAGACATTACAAAAGAGGCATCTAATTTAAAAACAGGTTCACAAAAAACTGTGCCTTCAAGACAGCTGAAGCATGATTTCTGAGATAATAGAATGCTAATGATGGTCACATACTGTATTATGACTGTGTTTCAGAGCAGTTGTGCTTGTAGACTTATTCAATTGCAAGATATCCAGAAATTATGCTTATAAATTACTTAATGATGGTACTTCTGAATTTTTTGGGACTAAATAATCTTGAATATACACATACCTAATTGATCTCAAATATGCATTTCCAATTTGTCATTGTTTCTTTCTTAAGAACTCAGTCTTACTGTATCTTCCATTATCAATACCCACTTCCAATATCAAGTGGAATATAAAGTTCTTTCCAATATGAAGTGGAATGATTTGAAGCCATGGAAATTCAGTAACTGCCCATTAGAATACAAGGATCCAGTTACTGACTTGGTGCAACCTTATGTCTAGTAGAGATGCAGTGCTCTTAACACCCAGCAGTGGCACAGGACAGAAAATATCTACAGAAACAGCAGGTACACGTGGCTCTGTTATTTGTTAGTGGTTATGGCTGTGTATGAACACTTGGATATAGATCACACATGCTGCAATGATACTGATTTCCCTAAAAAGATAACTGTCTATCTGCCTGAAATATCTGGAGAACATCAGGCACAGTACATTTTTTGTATTGAAGTGCATGTGATAATTACAGATAAAAATCCCAAATGCAAAGAATGATATGCTAAAATGTTCAGGGTTTAACAGGTCTAGTGGATGACTCCAGTTCTGTGTCCTCAGCAAGGCTTTGCTCTTCAATGTTTTAATTAAACTAACTCTAGCCACCACTTAGTTTGAAGTTAAACAGTGATTTTACAAGCTGGCTACTTTTATCCTTGTAGGAAGAAGAGCTGCACAAGTTTAGGAAAGAAAATGAAGAGCTTGAGAGGAAGAAACGGCATCAACAGAAGGAATGCAGGGAGATATTGCTCAAAGCAGCACAGGACAAGAAGGATCGTTTTGATGAAGAAAGAAATACTCAACTGGCTGTAGAGAAGATGATCTTGGAAAAAAATTTTCAGGACCCTAAAAAGGAATATGAAGAGGAAACAAAAAAAAAAGTAAGGTGTTTCATTGTGAAGTTGTGGGGCAGTACCTCATCTAGACTAGTTCTGTGGCCCTGTGAAATGCACATGAGGACAGACACAAACCCTTTTCTTTGGACAAGATTATTCTTTCATTGGACAGCCTGTTGCCTCTCCTCCTGCATCTCTGCAGAAGCCCATTAGCTGTTAAAACCACAGCACTTTAAAGCAGGTTAACAGCCTGAATAAATGAAGTGGGTGCTGTCACGAAATCGCTCCATGCTGATTTTATTGTGTATCACCTGAGCTTTTTCATCCTTACACTGCGTAGATAAATAGAGGCTGGAAAACTATTTTTTGTTTCATGGACCTGATTTAGTAAGTAATTGTAACTGCAGAAGAAAGGAAAGGTTTCACTTACTGTAATCAATTAATACTAAAAACCAGTTTGAAATAGTTAATAACTGTATCTGGATAGATGCAAACTCATATTTCTTGGAGATGCTATGAATCAATGAATGTGCCAACCATTTCCTGGAGTTAAAACAAGTAGATCGTCCAACTTTAGTGTGCAAATGGGTCTCAGGGTCTTTTAAGGCAGAGCAGAGAGGTGCATCCATTGCTCTGCTTGAGGTGTTTAGAAGCTCATGTGGGTCAGGAATGTTGTATCAACTCAACGTTAGCCCTTGTTGCAGAATTACAAGAGGTGATATTTATTGTATTTATTGGATCCCAAGGCTTCTAATGCAGGTGATGGTGGAGTAGCCTGGTCAGCTGTGGAAAATCTGTGGAATGTGAGTGTTGTAAAAATCTGTAAAAATGTGTGTGCTGAGCTGAAATGGGGAAAGCGATAAGTGAGTATGTTCTGTCCGTATGCTGTTATCTGGCCAGGTAGAGGATTCTGCCCAGCTCTTCCCTGTGGCAGGGCTTGGAATGGAGCTCTGGGCTCCCACCTCCCTCTGGGAACTGGCTGTGAACCACCACTTCAGGTTTTGAAAGGCTTTTTTGAACTAATTTACTCAGATCTGCAAATGTCTGTGTGTTTGCAGCGAGCACTGTTAAAGGAGCAACACACTTACCTGGATCATCTGGCTGAACAGCTGAGGAAGGAGAAGGAGCGAGAAAGAGAAGATGAGAAGCTCTTCAAGGAAGAGAATGACCAGGTTTGGGCTGAGAAGATTGAGAAAATGAAACAAGAGAGGGAGGCTCGATTTCAGCTGATGAGAGACGCCGCGAATGTAAACCAGTTGCAGATGCAGGACAAGTGTAAGTGGTAACAGCTCACACATCTGGGCAGAGGCAGCACAACACCCTGCTGCTGGGAACAGCATCTGGCCCAGCATGCACGGGCTCTGTGATAGAGTGGACAACAATGTGACCTTCCGTCAACGTGTTTCCCAAAATTCACTCCTACAGGCATTCCTTACACTCATTTCCCATTGCTCTAACCAGAGCAAAGCCTAGTAAAGTAAGGATTGCATGAGCAAACGGTCATTATTATTAATTATATTATTATGAAGTTCTGAATGTGAAAACTTTCCAGTTCCGAGTGTATGAAAAACAAATAGCTGAGAATACACTTGCTGTTGTTTGTGTGGCTCTTCAGAAGCAATAAAACTCAGCCTTGCTAGCCCAAATGCAGTTTCACTGTCCCTTCAAGCTCGGCAGAGCTGTAACCTTTTAAAAGTATTTTTGGTGTTGTTTTCCAGTGCGGAAAAAAGCAGAGAGGAAAATAGAAATTGCTGAAGAGAAGAAGGCAATGGCTGAAGCAGTCAGAGTATTCGAACGTGAAGAAGAAGAAAAACGTGCAAGGTATTTTTCTTTTATGTCATCAATTAATTTCATTGCAGGTCAATCTTTTAAACTTGTGAGCAAGCTGTTTCTCCTTTTCTGATAACTCTAGAAGCACTGGGTGGAATTTCTTCTATTCAGGGAGGCTTTCCCACCATACACCTTACCAGTTCCAAAGTGCTCGATAGCAGACCTGTAATACTGCCGTTGGTATTAAGTCATTAATTCTGACCTCAGAAAACAATGGTACATATCCTTGTTTTGGTCTTTTTGGATGATCATGTGACTTTACATCAATCATATTTATTAAACACATCCCCTCATACTCTGAGCTGTTGTTACGAGTGGCAGAGGTTTGGGGAGGAGGGTTAGTTTGTTCCTGACCCAGGAGAACTAGTGTGTCCAGGCTCATTGCTAAACTCCACCCACAGACATGCCTTGAACAATCCTGCAGTGAAACACCAGGCTGCAGCATGTAACCCGGCTGAACGGGGCTCCGGATGAGGCCATCCTCACACGCAGTAGCTGGAATGTTCCTCTGGGTGTCATGCAAAGCCTTGGGCAAAAGGCCTTATCTCACTTACTCCCCTTTTATACTCCTGCCCTTTTTCCACTCTTGTCCGTGGGATACAATATCTCCTTTCTGAGACGTATCTCTTGTGTTCTCTGAGGGCCTTATTGGGAACAACCTCCTGGCTCTGGCAGAAATGTCACCCTTGTGAAGGAAACATGCTGGGCTCCAGCTGGGATGTGCTCCACTTAGCAGAGATGGCACTCAGCCGTGTCAGGAAGGGTTTGTGGCTAGCACTTAGTGCACAAGTCCTGATACACTGTTGGCATTTAAGTGTCTGTGTGACTCCTGCTCCAAGAGGGCCTGAACACTTTAGACTTCCTCTGCTTCTTCAGAGGGTAGTGAAAGCAGTATGTGAATCCTGAGGTGGAATGGAAGATTGATTTCTTCTGACAGCCACTTCCAGGAATATCGGTGCAGCAGGGACTTGTTCTTGGAAGGAGGGCGAGGATGGGTGTCAGCAGCAGCCACTGAGCCCGAGCCAGGGACGGACTGAGACCCAGCACCCTCATCCTCTGTGCTCTCACCACTGTTGTGAGGAGCAGGGAAAGCACACTGATTACAATGAGTTGTTCTTTCTCTCTGTCTGCTCAAGCACCACTTTCACAGTCTGCTTTATAGGATACAACAGAATGCAATTAGTTCTCTGAATAACATAAGGTTAGCATGTAGCATTTGGTTAATAGTGGCTGTTATTCTTAACACCTAAAAGGAGCTTTGAATTTCTTAGTCTACGTTCTTTAGTCTTAGCTCGAATACTAACAGATTACATAATAATAATACTACTACTACTAATAAAGTTTATTATTTTTACTCACACTACTAAAATAACCTATTCATTTGGTATTTCCAGAAAAGTACAGAAGGCCAAAGAATACCGAGACCAGCTCACAACTCAAATTGCCCATCATGAGTGGCTCCAGAAAGCTGAGGAAGAGGAGAGGAAGAAAGAACATGAATCAAATATGGAAGCAGAGAGAGAGTACCAAAAAAGAGTACAGTTCATTCTGTCAATGCCCAACGAGTCTGTAATAAAACCCCCCACTACGAAAAAAGCACTAATGCTTGACTCTTAAGAGCATCACTTACTATGATATTTTAGCTCACTCAGTTGCCTTCAAAATAATTTTCTTAGGATGTTTACTCTTGACTTGAGTTGGAAGAGCTCTTTCCACGATGATACTCAAAACATTTAATTGGATATTACAAGAAACGTAGTATTTTAAAGTTTATTTTTCCCCCATGTATTTTTTTTTTGACAGACCTGATCTAATCCAAAGTGCTTGACTTTTTAATTCAAGAATACTGCCTGCCCTCTGCAGTATGATAGTATATTATTATGACGTGAATAACGAACAGGCATTCTTAAAAATCTGCACAATGGAAATTGGTAGAAAACTTTCAGCAAACCTTTATTAAAATGCCTTTCAAACTGAAAATATTTGCAAGATCTGGTTCTTTGTATTTAGATAAAAATTATAAAACTCTAATGTACTTTACTGTGGGATGGACATTAAAAAACTGATACTCTTTTGCATAGATTCTGATAGCTGTTGAATGTTCTGTGGAATACTGGAGTCCCAAGTCTGTGAGTGCTCTGCTTCGGCACAATAAAGTGCGCAGGGCTGAAGTTAGAGCTGTCTTGTAAAAAGGTTTATTCTCTATAATTTTCATGGCAACTCTGCCTCTCTGGGCCTCCTTGGATTGCTACCAACGCCACACTCTGAGCACATGGAATGGGACGCTGGAGCACCACCACCAGTTAAGACAGAGCAACACAAAATCTGGCTGGATGTCCCCAGGAAGGTGTTGGGAGGGTGTTGGCAGTGGGGAGCAGGGACACCTTGCTGGCCTCTCTGCTCCCATGCCAGCAGCCAGATTGCCCTTTATGCAGGAGGAGTGGTGGGTGCCACGAGGAGGATGGGTGGGAGAGACCCAGCTGCTCCCCACAATGCTGCCCTTGCCCAGCTCCTTGCTATGCATTTCATTCATTTTTCCTCTGCCCTATTCAGAGGAGCAAAGTGAGGAATCTGTGTAAAACCTCATATTCTTCCTTGCTCACAGACTTCATGATACTTGGAAATGTTTTATATTCTTTCTTTAATTTTTCCATTTGAGTCTTTGCTGCTGCTTATCTGCAACAAAAAAAGTTTCCCTCTCCTTCAGCTTTTCAGCTTCTCCCATCTTTCCTCCAGCCACTGCTTTTCCACCCTTTTCTTCAAAAACTCCCACCACTCACTAACCACTTTCTCTACTGTTTTTGTCCTCACTGCCTTCCTTTTCAGCATTGGCTCCCTGGTGGCAAACCAGGCTGTGTTTTTATTGTGTGAGAGCATGAATGGATGCACAGAGGTGCTGATAAATCGCTGGGATCAGAACTCAGGAGCCCCAGATCCCAGGCATCATGGAACAAATCAGGAATAAACAGCCTGCAAAGTTGTCTCATTTTGGTTTAAAGCAGACACCAGGTTGACACTTTTTTTTCCCTGTGGAGAAAAAGGCCAGGTGGAGATGTATTAATCTGATACAGTATCAGTGGTCTTTGAGAAACCCAGCTAGTTCCGGGAGTAAATGGGGGAAGAACCTGGCCCTGCTGAGGGGAAAAGCAGTGTGGTGGGATTTTATCGTTGCTTACAGATGAAATTTCTGAGTCAGCAGATGAAAGGGAGACAAATCCACTGGAACTGTTGCGATCCTGACAGGGGACCAGACAGAGCAGTGCTTGTTCCTTGGACCCAAACAGGACTTGTCCTACAGATACTGAGGAAGGAAACTTCCAGGAAGGTGAAACATCAGGCTGGGAGAGGTAGGTTGGTAATCAGGGTGTTGAGCCCTTACATGGTTCTTTTCAGCAGCCATCTCCAAAGCTACACAGAGGACATCAGAGCTGCTCCTCTGGCTTTGCAGGTGGCAAAGGCCATCCCAGATAAAGGAAATAATTTCATCAGTCCAGAGAGCTGAGGTAGTCATAGGTCTGTGCTCTCACCACTGAGTCAAATTGGCAGAATGATTAAGAGATTAATTTCCTGGTCTGCCGCAGACTCCAGGAGTAGCCTGTGCAAGCAATGTAGATTTTTCTTTACTATTGTGACCTGTCTTTGAAAAATGAAGATAATAGCACATTCAGAATTCCAGGATTAATTAAAGCATGTTATTAAAGGCTGTGACGTTTGTTGGGTACGCCTGATATGAGAGAGAAAAAAATACCACATTGGTGAGCTTTGTGAATTCGAGTCATCCAGAACCATAATAAATCTCCTTTTCTAATAAAATAATAAGTCAGAAGAGGTGGTCAGAGCTATCAAACATTTATAGAGTGTCTGAGCTCCTGCTCCTGGAGGCAAATTTCCTCTGCAATGAACATGAGGTCTGCACAAGATTAAAAGATCAGACTGGAAGAAGTTTGCCTTCAGCAGGAGTGAATTCCCATGGGATAACGGGAAACGAAACTCTTCTGAGAGAAAACTGTTGGCTGATGAGCGTGTTGCTGGGGCTGAACCCTTTGCTGCCAAGCGCTTTGTAGGATTCAGGTTGGTCCAGAAGAACTGGTGAGGCTGGGTGAGTCAGAGCCTCCTTGAGAGGCACCTTCTTGCTGCCCCTCACAGTCGGGTGAGCAACGCAGTATGAATAATTTTTTCTGTCAAGACTGAAGGGTTTCCTTAATCCTGTTGATTTCCATTTTCTTCCAGCTCTTTGGATGTCCTTGCAGTAAACTGGGCAAATAGGGCACCAAGAATGTGCTTAAGAGCCTGGTCGTGCCTTTGTCTGCCTTGGGCAGCACTCACATTACACTTCTGACTTACAGATCACCAGGAGTAAGGAGCAAAACAGATCTGGAGCTGTGGCTTGCAGGTGCTGGGAATCTCAGGAGCGTTATCTGCTGCTTCTGAGTGTGGCATTTCCTGCCCCAGTGAGCAATCCTTCAGGCAAACCATCTATTAAACCCCGAGCACAGGGACACAGCTGGTGAGGGAAGCAGCCTGGCCCACGGCTGGGTGAGCTCGCTCTGCACCTCTCTGAGCCACACAGAGACAGAACCACTGGCATTTAAAAACCTGGCAGTTACAGCATCCTCACTTAGACACGTACTAGCGCTCTGCAAAATATTCCTCCCTGTATTTTTTAATTAAATTTATCGCGGTGACTGAGGAAGAGCAGAGGTGTGGAGCATGTGGGTGACTTGCTTGTGGCAGGGCTGGGAATGCCAATCCCTGATCACATCATCCCAGATTCACCCCAGGGTTTGAATGTCAGCATCTTCCAAGGCTCTAAGACTTTTCTACATGCACCCAACTGCTCACAAGGGCTTTTATTCTGACCCTGGGGCTTTCCCATGGTGATGTTTTTGGCCACTCACAAGATGATGATCTCTGTAGAGGTTCCTGGTGCCCTGTGGCATGGTGCTAGCTTGGTCCTTGCTCCCTGGGGCTGGGCTGCAGGGCTTTGGACAGAGTCAGTTCTATTTGCAGGAATGTTAATTACTCATTGCTTTAACACCTGGAATAATTTATCATTACTTTAACCCAGGTAGGAACACTTGCTGCAGAAACAGCCAGTGCAACCATCCCAGGGTACGGTGACACTGCCAGACCCAAGGATTGTGCGCTGATGTAGCACGTGGTGACTTCTGCATGGCCCAGGAGCAGCAAAATCCAGATTCAAGGTCTTTGGGACATCTTTGCATGCAAAAATACAGGACCTGTGGTTGTAGTGCCATTAGAACACAGAGACAAGGCCAGGACCTTAAAGTCCAACCCATCCTGTACTTGCAAAGAATCCACTGGCTCTGCTTTGGGGGGAAAAAACTCTGGTATTTAGTTAATTTTTACCTCAAGATGCCTTCCACATGAATGCAAGAGGGGACATCATAAACTGCTATTTAATAGCCCGTGCTTGTTAAATTTGATCAACACAAGTTTTGATTCCCAAATAGAAAGAAGCATCTATCTTCTGGAGGAGACAAGTTCCAGCAACTCAGCAGCTAGGATGTACTTCGGGGATTCCGCATGTATTTTTGGGTTTTTAGTTTCTGAGTTTAATTAAAGTTTTAGATTAATGGAGAATCACATGTGACACCAGCTGGTATTTCATGGGAACGGCTGTGTTTTGCCTCTGGGCTATCACTGCTACCCCGGCTTCAGTGAAAGCTTTGCTTCTAATTGCACCAGTGCTCCTTGTTTTCTTTCTGCAGTTGATTTAATGAAATGAGAGGAGCAAGTTTTGTTTGCCTGACAAAGCTATCTTGGAAGCTTTACAGAGGTTACGCTGTCAAATTTTCCCAGGGTAATTTCTAGACATGGTGTAGCTTTTTCTCCCCTTCTTTCCTCTTTCCCAGACCTCCCCTAGAGCCACCTGCAAATTTTTTTTTTGTTTGTTTCATCAAGGATATCAGAGCTGGAAAAGAGAGGTATTTGCAATGCTGGCTGTCCTTCCACCAAATCAGCACTGCTCCCTGCCAGGCTCTGTGGTCGAAAAGGGAAAATAGGACAGAGGGGAGTTTTATTCCCCAGGGGACAAGAAACAGAGTGTGAGATGCCACCAGTGATCACTTTGAGGAACGGCTGTGGGTGCTCTGTGAGTGGCACAGCCTGAAACCAAAGGAGGAGGGATCCCAGTGACAGAGTAAACAACTGTGACAGAAAACAGGATCCACTGAGTGTGGTTTCTGCCTGCTTAGTTAAAATGCAAAATACCTTGAATGATAAAGAATAACAATAGTGCTTAATTAGGAATACTTTGCATTTCACTCTCCTTCTCAGGCTCTAAAAGTGCCGTATAAGCATGAATTGCAGAACAGGGTGCTCCCGTGGGATGGAGGGAAGCAGCATGGCCACAGATTGACAGGCTGGGATCAATTTTTGGCTGTTGCTGCGGAAGTTGCAATTCCTGCTATCGGTGTAGGAGTGACACACAAGCAGCGCCCACAACCAAACCCACCTGCAAGCAGAAGACAGAGAAAAACCTATCCCTGGCACATTCCTTGAGTGGATTTCCAGTGGGTTCATGAGGGCGACGCTCTTGTCGCGGGGAACAGGTGTGTCCTGGCAAAGGACACCCCAGTAATGCTGTTCCTCGCACCCCAAAGTGTGGGTGATCCCCTGAGGCTGGTGGGGGGTGGAAGACCCGCAAACCACCGAGGGGCACCTGCTTGGGGCTTAATTACTCTTCTTCTGTGATAAAGGAAGATGGATAATAGGTAAAAAAAGCCCCAAACACACCACCAACCTATGCTGCCGGGGGCTACCCTGCCCGGGGGGCGCCGGAGCCGGGCGGGATGCTGAGGACCGCCGGGGAAGCGGCCGGGAAGAAAAACAGTATTTATTAAAGAGTTATTTTTTTTTCTAAAAAAGAAATAATAATAAAAGCCGAGCCGAAGGCAACCGAAGAGAGCCGAGGCGAGCTGCCCCATACCTGAGCGGGGCGCGGCGGAGGCGGAGCGGCGCTGCTGCCTCCTCCTCCTCCTCCTTCTCCTCCTCCTCCTGCTGCCGCCGCTCCCTTCGCTTCCCGTGCCCGCGCTCAGCCGGCCGCGGTGGGAGTAAAGGTCGGAGCGTCCGTGTGTCCGTGCGGCGGTCGGTCCGGCCGCCCGCTGCCCCCATGCCCCGCGCCTAGTGCTGCCCGCCCCGGCCATGTCCGCCGCGCAGCTCTACACCAAGGTGAGCGGGGAGGGGGCGCGGGGGCTCCGCGGGTGCCTCTCGGTGTGCCGTCGGTCCCGACAGGAGGCTGTTTCCCAGCCTGGGAGGAGCTCCGCAACTTTCCCCGCACCCGCCGGGACGGCGGCCGCAAGGTGCGCAGGATGCGGAGGGGACATCCCCGGCGTCCTCCTGCGGGTCCCTGTCGCCTCCTGGTCTCCCTGCGTATCACCCACCGGGGTGCTCTGCGGTGGAGGGTGAACTTCGCCCGTGGGTCGCGGCGGTGGCGGCCTCGCCCTCCGTGCGCTCCGTCACCTGCGCGGCCAAAACACTCAGCCTCCCCACATCCTCCTGGAGTAATTCTCCCCTGCTGTATTCCTAAATCATGGGGGTGGAGGGGGAGGAAGATGCGGTCCCTAGAATCACAGAATCGCAGGGTGAGTGCCGTAACTCGCCGAAACGCTCCCGAGGTGTCCGGTTTCCAGCGTCCTTTTTGTTCCGCCACTCCTGGATGTGATCCCTTGGCAGGGGTGCGATGGGACGCACCCGCTTCCTCATGGCGGCCGGGGACGGTGACGGTGACAGGGCTGGTAGCCTGGCTGAGCGCTGCGCTCCGACGGGCCCGACGCTTCCCCGAGCGGAGCTCTGCTCTTAAAAAGTGATCGTGAAGGTAATTAGGGGCTCAGGTGCTGATTTCTAAACAGAGCCTGAGGTCTGGACAAGAAAATCACTGTTTCCACTCTGGTTTTAATTTTTTTTTTTTTTTGTTGTTTTGTGTCTGTGGGATACTTGGGTATTCGCAGTACTCGGCCAAACCAGGCTGTGGGTGCTTCCCATTCAGTTCGGGGCTTTCGCTCCCTCTTCCCAGGGAGAGGTTTGTGTCCAGAGAGATCTTTGCCGATTGACTTGTCTCGATGAAAGAGCTCCTCGCAGGCAGCGGGGGATGCGCCTCGTTTGGCGCTCTCTTGGATGTGGAGAGAGAGCCCCTCTCCCCGTGCTCTGCGCCTTCCCAGGGCTGCTCGGGAGTGCTGTGGGCAGCCGGGATCCAGGGAATGTGCTCTGTCAAAGCCATCAATAACGCTGGGCAGGGGCTCATCGGGAGAAGTGCTTGGCTTCAGACAAGGTTTAGCTGTGTAGAGTGTCAGCATCATCTGTTGTAATAATGAGAATTTTAGTGTTTTAGATTCTTCCTGTGACTGTGGTCAGCTCATGGAGGTCCTGCCAGATTGGCACCAGGAGCCACTTTTTGTCTCCTGGGCTTAACTTTGCCGCAGATTCCTGCTTCTGTAACTCATTTTGCCAGTAGCTTTTTTATTGAATGCTGGGGGGTGCCACACATTTTTTTCTTTGGCTGTCACTATCAAAGGGATGGATGATGAATGGTGGATCTGGTGGCTCCTCCTTTGAACCTGTGGGGATTGCAGAAGCCCTGCTGGACCGAGCTGGGCTGTCTGTGAGTGGGATGACCTCCATCCTTCTCAGGAGCATTTTAAAAGCAAAGCTTGGAAAATCTTTTTCCCCAGGAAAATCCAGAGAGGAGCAGAAGTAAAGCTATGGCCAAACTGCTCCGCTGTGCCAACCGCAGCATCTCTTAGGATGAGTGCATGGGTGTGATGGCAAGCATCCCTGGGGAGGAGGGAGGTTGGCTCCAAGTGCTGTGTTATCCCTATTTATGGGCTGATTAAATCAACCTGGTTAATTGGTTTTTGACTTGGTGACCAGATAATTAACCTGTGGTGTCTTTTTTATGCTGCCTTGGTTTGTGTTCCTGTTGATGTGTTGAACAGGTGTATGGTGCCTCCTGAGGTGTTGCTTGGGATCCTTTTGCTCTACAGGGACTTTCTGACGAGGAAGCGGTGGGGATTTGGTGGCAACCTGTGTGTGTTGTTAATTTTAGACTTTATTTTTAATAACAACAGAGTTTATTGGTGAGAGCAGATGTTTCAGCACTGGCCCTTCTGCTGTTGCTTGTCAGTTTTGCAGGAGCATTCCAGGGATGCAGCTGGTTTTTCAGGTGGTAGGGGCATGGGCTGGAGCTTACAGGGGTTGCCTGTGCAGCTGAGTCATGGTGAAATTTAGGACTGTCCTGCTGGGCTGTCTGCTGCATGGGGCCTGTGTGCCAGCTCTGGCCTTTGAAGCAGCAGGAAAAATGTTTCCTATAACTTTGAGAATATAAGGAAAAGACCAAAGAAGGCTTAAATGCACCACGTACCAAACAGCCTTGAGGTGCCTTCCTGCTGAGCCTGGTGGTGCAGGTGCTGGAGATCTCCAGGTAAGGGGGATGTGTTGGTCTGTGGCACTAAGGAAGGTCCTGCGCTCCCCTGCGCATCAGTTCTGTGCAGGAGGTGACTTCTCAGGAGCACAGGTGGAGCCTGCTGGGTCACCTTCCTGGCAGGGCTGGGTGAGGCTGTTTGAGGGGTGCAGAGGAAGGGGAGGTGGATGATCTGGAGTCGATACAGCTGTCTTGCTGAGAGCCTATTGATCCCGCTTGTGGTGTTGCATTAGCACAGCCACAACTGTACCTTCCTCTGAGTCATTCCTCCTGCTGGAGCCAGGGTAAGAGAAACTGCTGGGGAAGCACTTTCGGGCATCCAGGTGGGAATTCTTAGCTCTCCTTCCTGCTGAACTGCAATGGGAGATGGTGTGTGTTGAGTAGAGAGCCCTGAACTCCATGTGGTGCTTGCAGAAGATTTTCTAAGACCTTGTAGGGATACATAGTAGTAGTTGGTGCACAAGTTCATCATCATGCTCATGAATTTGGTGTGTTGGACTGGGCATTGCCCTGGGGAGCACTTGGGCATGAGAGGAACCCGTCCTGGGAGCACCAGCAGCTGTGAGCTCCTGCTGGAGGCTTTCTCCATGGGATACCTTGCTGTGCTCCTTTTAAAATCAGGGCTGACTGGTGTTTAATAGCCCCCATCAAACAGGATAATTAATAGCTGTGCCTAATTATGGGCATGAGAGTAGTTCCAGAACTTCCTCAACCTTCAGGCATGTAGGACTCCACTCTGGTGAAGAGTTACAGAGAGACCATTGGAATACTCTTCTCAGTCCCAGTGCTTTGCCTGGAGACTCTGGGATTATCTGGCTGTGGTTTTTGTTTTGTGGCACAGTCAAGCAGGGGTTTGGTTTGTGTCCCAGCAGAATAGGAGCTCTGTGGCAGAGGATGCAGACCTAGTTGTGGAGCTGCTGGCTCCAGCCTGTGCAAGAGGAATAGGGCAGGTGGTGGTATCAAGGATTCCAGCCTGCAGAAACCTGTTCCAGATGGAAAACTAGAGGAACTTTGCCTAATCTGTGCCTTGCCCAAGAAACATCCTTCAAAGTCTGCTTGGGCTGGCCCTGCTCCTGCCACGTCCCTGATGTGCCCAGCTGCAGCACTGCCCAGACTAACTGGTTACTGCTGGGCAGGGGAGCTTTTCAAATCCTCTTTACCTGCAGCAGGAGGCCAAGGCAGAGTGTGCAGAGCCCTCTCCTTCCTTTCCAGATAGAGCCTTCCAGAGACACCTGTTACTGGTGCAGCTGGAACACAGCCCAGATGGCTGCAGTGCAACCCTGAGAGCTTGTGCAGGGCCCTGACCCTGAGGGGGGATAAATCCCCAAGGGCCTGTGCAGGGCCAGTGTGGCCCTACAGTGGGATAACTCCCTGTGGGCTAGTGTGGCCCTACAGTGGGATAACTCCCCATGGGCCAGCGTGACCCTGAAATGGGGTAACGGGATGCTCTGTGCCCTGGGCTGGGTGCTGGGCAGGAGAGATGGATGAGGACATCGCCCATGGAAGGTGCCATCTCCAGCAGCAGGGCTGATTTGCAGCATCAAAGCAGAAATTAGAGTTGTTTGCATGGCTGGCCTTTGTTGTGTTGTAAGGTGAAGCTCTTCATATGACAAAAACATCTGTAATTGCTTTGGCTTCTGGATGTTCTGCTCTCTTAAAGGTGCTTCTTAAAATATGTTAATTATCCTTGTAAGTATAGCCTTTGAACCTCATGCAAAGTAGTGCTTCTGCCAGGCTGAGGAATAAGCTGTGTCTTTCTACTCCTGGGGTGTTGTGCAGCTCGAGATATGCTCTTCAGAAGGTTTCCAAGCTCTGGGTAAATAAGAAACCAGGGTATTTATTTTCCATATTTTTTTCCCTCCCATTGTAGCTGCTATTTGCCAAGAATTTTCTTACAGATGGTGGAACTTAATGCATTTAAAAATCCTCTTCTAATGGCTAGTGTTGGGTATAGAAAACTCTCTGGTTTTCGCTTTAAGTTGTATTAAATGAAATAGCTGGAATGAATTGGTGGTTTCTGACCCTAGGGGAGAAACTTTTCAGAAGTGAATAAAAGCTGCCAGTGTGATCACACACTGATTGAGTCAATGAATTGGCATAAAGCTTCTGGCATAAAACCTTCTGAAAATTATTTATCCTGCAAGACTCAGGGAGGATTCTTCCTTAGCATGTGCTTGTGTGCTGGTTTGGGGCTGAGGAGCAGCTGGGAAGGAGAGAGAAGATTTTCTGTGGATTGTGTAGAACAAATTTCTGGGAATAAGTGTCTTCTTATTTCTGGGAGTGTTTGGGGTTCAGTCCCAGGACATTCACGGGATGCTGCAGAGCTCCTGATCTCCTGCTGTTGCCATTGCAACTCCTTTTAGGAAAAGCAGGTTATAGCTGATTGTTTTTTGTCTTTTTTTCTTCTTTATTTTAGATTATGAGAAACGTCTGGGTCATGCCACAAAGGGCAGGGACAGCTCGGAGGCCACGCTGGGATTTTTACTTAAGGATGGGGCTGTCTCGCTGAAGGAGCTGGGTCCATCAACATCCCCGGGCTCTTCCTGATCCTGCCTCATTATGAGCTGTAGTGGCAGAGAGAAAATCATTGAAATGTAAACTCTGATTGCTCCAGCCAGCTCTCTGCAGCTGGGGATTGTGCCAAGGGCATGGCTAGCGCCGCAGCCGCTCAGGGCCCCTCGCCTGCCCTGGGGTGGCATGGGGGAGAGAAAGGCAGAGCCAAGCGTGGGGCCTAAATACCCTTCAGTGCTCTGGGCCTGGGCCTTGAAGGATACAAGGGAGGTGAGAGATTGTGGCTCGGGGGGCATTTCCCTCCCTCGATGGGCAGGGATCAGCTGGAACTCATCCCGTGCTCTCCTGGCACTGTGTGGGTACCCATCCCACATAGGGCATGCTGCTCCAGGGCCTTTGTGCTGCAAAAGTAACCCCATTTTCTTTTCTGTTTGTGCAATTTTTCATCTCAGTTGTGCATCTAATAGCCCTTGTGCTTGCGTCAGGCGAGAGCCGCTGAGCCAAGGAGCAGGGAGCTCAGGGCAGGTGTGGGGCACCACAGCCCCAGGAACCATTCCAGCAGGGTTAATTAGCTAGATCCCAGCTGTATGCTATCTTCCTGGCTGGGATTAATCCACTTGATCTTTTAAAAAACTGTTTTTGAGAATTCCTGCCCTGATTCTGCTGTAAGGGTGTGAAACTGTGGTGTGGAAATCCCAGTGCATGCAAGCCCAGGTTGCGGTGATTTGCTGGGTTAACTACAGGGTGAAGGATGGGAGCAGCAGTGGGTCTGAGGCAGTGCTGTGCTGGTTCTTACGGGATTGGGTGGGATGAGTCGTTCCTGCCCTTTCCTGCCCGGGGGAAGGAGTTTATCTGAGGTTTTTTGTTACAGGCAGCCTGGCTGCTGTTGAAGAATGTATTTACAGGGGAGGATTTTTGCTTTGTTGTTCTTCCATGCTGCCAGTTACCAGGCACAGAAAATCACTGAATGTGAACTCATGCATCTCTTCCTATGACCAAGAAAGAAGGCTATGTATGTTTATGACTGTACTTTTTTACATATACGATCTGTATGTTTAAACATCTCAGTTTACTGTAATGTGGTGCAATTCCAGACATGTTGGACTTTTTATTTACACACCAATTAATTTGGAGCTCTGTCCAAAACAGGAGTAAGGTACCCTTACTGCAGTAGTTGTCCTTCAAGGAATCGATAGGCCCACTTGAGCATGAAGGTGGACTTTGGACCTTCTGAGCTAGCCATGAGTGTAATAAATATCAGGTAATGCAGGTGAAACTCTGAGTTGGGTGTTTTTGTGTGGTGCTGTTGCCTGATCTTTCTTTCTTCCTGCACACAGAGGCCTTTAGTGGTGGTTAAAGGAGCATCAGCGTGAACTACAATCCAGGTCAGGATCATGACTGCTCTTACTACAGCTGAACCTCAAGCTGTGGCAGATACCTAAAGTGTTTGCAAAACATTTCAGGGAAGAATTTGCTGCTTAGCAAAACTGAAAAGACTTCCCTGTGAGCTTTCTGTGTCTTCAGTTGGTTGTAAAGCCTCTGGCCTAAGACATGTCTTGTGGGGTTGGGTTTTGGCTCAGCCTGAACCTTCAGGTGTGAGCAGAGAGCTGTCCAGAGGTGGTGGCGGGGCTGGAATGGACCAGGCTTGGTGAGTGATGTGCTTACGAGGCTTTCCTTGCTTGAGCACTTTAATGTGTTGTGTGGGTCATGGTAAACTCGTAAATTCTACTAATGAAGCTTTTGAGGGTTTGGTATTTCTGCTGTTTGCGTTTCCTGTGGCGTCCAGAGGGTTTGGAAAGGAGCATCCCTGCAGGAAGAGTCTGCAGCCTGGCTTTCTCCAGCTGTGCTCTCCTTTCATCCTTGGTTTCTGTGTCCCAAGTCTTCTCCAGCTGACTGAATCCTGTGAGTCATGGGAACGAGTTTAATGTGTCCAAGTACGAGCTACAGGACTACAAGAACTACAAGTAGGTCTATAGGTCTATAAACTATAAACTCTTACTGTGAGCGGTAAAAGCCCTTAATTGCAGGTGATGACTCCCAACCCATGGCATGATGCAGAATATTATCAGGGGAATGGTGGTGCGACTCCTGCAGCAGGTGTGCTCCTGACATGCTGTTTCACCTCTCTTCGCCATCTTTAACCAAATCCCATCTGATTTTTTTCTTTTAGATTTTACTATTTATTTTCCCATTCCTGATCAGTTTTTTGTTGCCCTGACTTTTAGTTGGCTGTGTTTGTCCCCAGGAAGGCAGTGGTGCTGTCCTGAGGAAGCTGTTGGGGCTGTCAGACCCTGGCAATTCAAGCAGATCAGCAGCAGCTCTGTGTAACCCCTCTTGCTGCCCTCCCCAGCTCTGTGTGGGGTAGGGCAGGTTGTAGGGTACCCTTTCATGTCCTCCTTAATGCACAACCCTCACTCCTCTTCACGTTCCCATATGGGTTTTGGTGGTGGTACCACAGGGGTGACTTTGCCTTCCCGGGGTGCTCCAGGTGTTTGGTGCCTCCATGGGTCCTCACTAGAGGATGTGTGCTGTGCCATGGAATTCCAGGATTGTTTGGGACCTCAAGGATCATCCTCTCCCACCCCCTGCCCGGGCAGGGACACCTTCCACCACCCAGGGTGCTCCAAGGGATGGGGCAGCCACAGCTTCTCTGGGGAACCTCCTCCTCTGGGAAACCTGTGTCCATCCTGACTTTTGGATATTCCTTGTCCATCAGTCTCTGCTGTGTGCTTCCAGCTCAGCTGTTCCTTGAAAACATCCTCTCTACATCTGGGGTTGACCAACCCTTCCAGACCACAGACAGTTCCCATCCTGCTGCACGTGGGCAGGGATGCAGGGATGAATTTCCCTTGGTGTCTCCACCCCTCTGTGGGGCACTTTACTCCCAGCTGATGCAAACCGTCACCCTTCCTGTGACTCACTGCCCACGCTCCCTCCTGGAAGTGTCACCTGGCACGTGAGGTGCTGTGGGATGTGCCAACCTCTGCGCACAGTGCTGCTGCAAGCAGGATGTGTTGTGGGTGAATCACAACCCCTACTTTTCACAATAACATGTTACACCTCAGGGACGTGGCGTGGCGAGTCACTGCTCTTCAAAGAGGAAAAAGACCCTTAACTTGTTTGAAGATGGCTTTTTAAAAGCCATGGGAATGTCCGGTTTCTTCTGGAAGCCCCACAGGGATGGTTTCAGGTGGCTCAGGCACACCTGCAGCTGCCAAAGCAGGTTGGATGTGGGCAGGCAGCTGGGGCTGCTGACATGTGTATTAGCAAATGAGGGTTGAAAAGGGCTTTAAAATAAAATGGAAATTAAAGATCTGATCCCCGTGCCTGCTGAGGAGCTGGTCCTTGGTGCTACATCCCGGGTGAGCACAGTTGATGTAAGCACATCGCAAGGCAGCCAGTGGATGCCAAGATGCTGAGGTGATAGAAGTTGTAATTTTCAATCTAATTAAGCTGAGTAACTCCTTGTGGATTTATGCTGCTTAATTACTGTGAGCTCTGGGAAGCTGGGTGCTGTAGGTAGTGCTGTTCTTTGGGCAGAGAGTGTGGTGCCACTGAGTGTCCTGGGCATGGTGAGGGGCTTGTTAGCGACACTCAGTCTCCTGGTGGGGTGGGATGGGATGGAGAGCTGGAGGTGGCTTTCACGTGGCAGTACTGGACTGCTGTGGTCTTGGATTAGTCCCACATCTCCTGGTAGGACCATGAGTCTTGTTTTGGAGACAGGATGGAGGAGAAGGTTCTGCTCCAGAGCCACACAGTCCTGCCCTGAAGGTGGATGTGGGAATACTGGTGTGGCTCTTGCCAGCCTTTCCCACAGTTGTGGATTGTCTGTTTATTGCCTAGCTGATGCCCCTTTCACCACCACGTTCAGTGGTAAGAAATACAATAATGAAAGAAATTAAAGACAAAGAGGCACTTACCCAGAGCTTGGTCAGCATGTCACATCTTCATGCTGTCCCTTTGCTTTCCTGTCTCACTTGGCCTTGGAAGAAATAATTTCTCTGCTGTGTTAGACTGTGAACACCTGCACTATCATCCTGTTGGTAATGGTACCAGCAAGGCACATTTTGGCTGGAACAAGACCTTTAACACCACTGAAAGGCTCTTGGGGAAGGCAAGTGTGTGTGAGGTGTGAACCTCTCACCTGGGTTGGTGTAGAGCTTCCCCCAGGGGTGTCTGCCAGGCCTGCCTTGCTCCTCTGAGCTGGGGTTTTTCCCCAATGTCTTTGAGGGAACAGCAACCCAGGGTGATGGAGCTGGCCTTGGCTCTCCTGCAGCACATGCTCTGTGGCCCTGGGCAATTCAGAGACTCTGGCCAGAGATGAGAAGCTCCTATCTTGCTCCTGTAAACCCTATAAATACCAGGTTTGACATCTGTTGCTCCCCTTTCCTTCTGCTTGTTTTCTTCTTTCTGCTCCTTTCCAGAGCCTTTGTTTTTGTTTGTATTGTGCCCCAGCAAGGGGAAAAGCTCTTCCTCCCCATCCAGGTCACCAAGAGGAGTGCTGGTGCTTTACCCACCCTGTTGTGGAGCATGGAGACAGAGCTCTTCAATAAAACACTTACTTTAAAAACAACCAAGAGGGAAGGAGAAAAATCGAGATGTCTTAAGCATGCAGGTCTCAATCCCGTAAAACCCTGATGCTGAGGGTTAAAGGGCTGATGCTTTGGGTGCAACCGGTGTCAGGGACACTGCGGAATTCAGCCTCGGGGCAGTAGCTGCTGCCCAGCCCCTGCTCGTCAGAGCTGCTTTGAAGCCTCGTGTGCTCTTGCCATGCCAAAATAAACTCGGAGTCGAGGCTGTCAGAGCTAATCTTCGTCTCCCTGCACTTTGCCCTCCCCGCTGCTGTTGTGGTGAGGGATGGCGGTGCTCACACCCCTGGCTTTAGGAGAGACCCCAAGCCTGGGGACTGACCCCGAGTTGCCAGCTGGACACAAGACGTGCTGACCAGCTCTGAGCAGCCTGAACTGCCTGTTTGCTTGACCATCCAGGTGGGCCAGAATCATCTTTAGTAAAATCTTGCTAGAATTTCCCTTTCAGCACCTGACGCTGTGCTGGAAGGGCTGGGGGTGGCTGAGGCTCCTTCAGGCTGAGTGACTTGCAGTCCCCAAAACTGAGATGCAAGCAGGCTTTTCCTCCCCAAGCACTGCTCTACCCACAGCAGACGTGTGCATCCCAAAATCCAGCATCGTGCATTTGAAACAGTGTTCTCGCCCAAATGGATCCTCCCTGAGGCCCCTCTTTTTCTTTTTTAATATGGATTTCTGCACCACACACTTTTTATCTTTGGATAAAAGGTCAGTTCTCAGAAACAGAATATTCTATTTGTCAATGCCAAAAGGTTTGTAGGCTCTCTCCCCACCTCTTTTTTAAAATACTATTTTAATTTCTTTTTCTTTTTACTGAAAGCAGTGCTGTTTCCTGCCAGCCTTTGCTCTGGTGCAAAGTTTCAGCACTGGGAGGTCACGTGAGGTAAATCAGCAGAATGCAAACCCTGCTCTTCCTGACTAAACTTTGCCCAGATCTCACCTAATCACCAACCTGATGTAAGTGTGTAAGAGCTACAGCTCTTTTCCTGTGAGGAGGGAACTCAGCCGTTGTCCCAGCTGAGCATCCTTCCCCAGTCCTGGCATCCTTCTGCTTCAAAGGGTGATCGTTTTGAATCCTTTGGAAATAACTAATGCCTGAGTGATTACTTGGATTTACATCCCAGTTTTTAAATGATATTTTCTTTTTTTTTGGGGGGGGTAGCAGGTTTACTGTTTTTTTGTCTTTTTAAATTTTTAAAAAATTTTTAAAAAAAAAATTTTTTTTAGTCTGATATGACTCTGCTTTAACTTTCAGTCCTTTGGAAGGTACTACCCAAATTTAGGCTGCCATGAGCCTCCAGCAGGATGGTTTTTGGTGTCCCTGTGTGAAGAGCAGGCTGGATGTTGTGGCTGGTAGAAACTCTTGTGTGTGCAGAAGTGTTTTAACTATGGGCCCATTCAGCTCATAACTACTGAGGTTTCGTCCTCCTAGCAACTCTGAAGGCAGTTTCTTGTCTCTCCACTTCCACCCCTAACAGATGAATGTTTCCAAAGGAAAAACCTTCCAACAAAACAATTTAATTTTCCTCGGTAGTATTTTGGGCACAATCTGTTGGTGACTCTTTTATCTGGCGTGCCATCTCTAGGCTTATAACCCTCTTTGATGTGGCTCATTCAGGGGAAAAATGGCATTACACACTACCTCAATCATTCAGATGTCAGAGAGGATATTGCATTTGACTAATCGGGGGAAATTTGGGAAGATTTAGTAATGCCAGGAGACATGACCCACTTCCAGTTAAACGCTTTTCAGACAATAGAAGTTGTGCTAAGTGGTGGGGGAGGGAGAAACACTCACAGAATAGGAAAAAAAATTAATAGTTATTTGTAATTTTAAGTTTTATTGTGCTGACCCTTTCCCAGGTTCAGGATGGGTTTGCTTTCTTGTTTTCCTTTTTTTTTTATATTTTTTTTTTGAGAAAAAGAGAATATTGGTAACTGTTTTTCAACAGATGTGTGTTATCTGGAGATGACCATCCTGATGCTGTGGATACGTGTGAGCTTTGGGATGATGAATGTTGGGATGGGGCTGAGGGCATTGGCAGCTGTGGTCCAAGCATGGTATGGCTCTGGTCCAGCTGTTGGTGACCAGCAGTGGCTGGGGGTGGGGAGCATGGTGTGGGAACTGATCTTGACTGTCCCAGCTCAGGAGGGTGTCTACCTGATGATGTGCATCATAAGGACATAAAGACAGAAGAATATGATTCCACAAAACCAGGTTTCAGTGTTTTCTTCATGCTCCAAACCTTTGGTGTTGCTTGTCTCTGGTCCTGGCAGCTTCTGGCCAAAATCAAACAGAAACTGCAAAGGTGTAGTTCTCTGATGTCGTAAAACTGCAAGAAAGCCAAACCCAAGTTTGTAGTAGCCAAACCCAACTTTTTCTTCAAAGGCAACACAAGACAACATTCCTGTAGAGGTAACCCCATAATTTTCAGTGCTGCAAGTTCTGTCAAGCAACTCGTGGCTGTTCCTTTGTGCAGGGTTTTATCTTTGCAGCCATGTGAGCTGAGCAAAAGCAACTTACTCTGCTTAGAGCTTATTAAACAAACCCCTTATTAAAAATAGTTCTGTAATCCTTCTGGAGTACAGCAACAGCACTCCTGTCTTAACTTCATGTTGTAGCTAAACTCATGTTGTAGCAGTTTGCAGGCTGCTGTGAGGTGCAGGTATATGATATTGCAAGATGCTGCTGTGAATATCCATCGTGATGGAGCAATGCCAGAACCCACCTGAAAGTGGGAAGGTGAGCTTTGCTGCACGGGCAGCATTTTGGGGCAAAAAGTCCAGCCTAGGGACACGCTGGAGCTGCTGCTGGTTGCTGGAAGGTGGTCCAAGTTTTCAGCCGTTTGTTGTTGTTTTTGCAAACAGCCTTTTGTGTGATCATTCAGGTGTAGATGTTTTTTAATGCTCTGCTTTTCCCTGCTCTCCTTCACTCTTGGAGTAAAAAATCCACTCTTGTTTTCTGAGCTGTGGCCCAAACGCTTTTCTTTGAAGAGGCGCATTATAACAGAACTTCAAATATCTTTCCCAAGCAAGTTAGCACCTTCCTTGGGTTGAAATCTTGTCTCTTCTGCCTTCAAGCTTCAAAGCCAGTAGACTGACATTTTTTGGATGTGTCCCTGTTGATAAATGCTGCTTTTACATGCATTTACAGAGATTGCTGGAAGAGATGTAGCCCTGATGCTTGTCTAGATAAATTAATTTCCTTTGCACACACCTCTGAGTGGCTGAGTTGGTCACTGGGGGCTCTGAAACTCCAGGTGCCCCGGTGTCCCATGAGTGACTCCAGAGGATTTTTCAGAAGCATTAGCAGTGGTGTTGGAGCCCTGGTTGGAGTTGTACCAGTGCCCAGAGCTTGTGTGACATTTGGGTGGCTCTGACTGGGCAGGAGGGCTGTCTGCCTGGTGTCTCCCTGCTCCCTCTCATCTGCCTGGGGAGCAGCTGGAAAGCTGGGAACAGCTAAAATGTACCTGGGATCTGGACAAACCTGTCCTGGCGTGAGGCTAAACTTCAATATAGTTAATTTGTCTGCAAAGGGAAAAGGCCGATTTGGAAGGACTTGGCTTCACTCCTCATGCTCACACAAAACAAATGTAATTTTTCATTTCAAGTCAGGGCAGAGCATATGAGTGCAGATCTGAGCCAGGGCTCATATTTTGAAATCTAAAGAGCTTTTGAAACACCCCAGCAGATGGAAGAGGCCCTGGCTGCATCTGCCTTACCTGCTTTAACCCCATAAACAGCACTGACCCTTGTCTCTTACAGGCTTTGTGCATAATTTGTGTCTGATTTGAAAGTTGGCTGCTCTGTTAACACACTTGTCCATGACTGAGGCTGGGAGGAGTCTCTGGGGAGTTGCAGTGCCCATCCACAGGGCTTGTGTTTGATTGCTGAGATGCATTAAGGATGTTTAAGATGTTTGATGGAAGCAGGCCAGTTAAAAATGGAGACACGGCTCTTTTCACCCTTTATTTTCAGGCAGAGCTTAGGGAAAACTGAAGGCACTGTGTGGGTTCTGTGCTGTGGCAATAAAGCAGCAGTGAGGGGGTGGTTTGGGTGTCCTTCAGCCACAAACCCCAGGCTGTGCTGAGCGTGGGTGTGAAAATACAGCAGTGGCTTTGGATATTCACCAGCTCTGAATATCTGTGGGCTTGGAGTGACACCTGAGAGCTCGATGGGTCCCTTTAGGGTTTGTGTGTCCTTTCAAAAACCAAACACTGCTGGTGCTGGGGTGGTGTCCTGCAGCTGTGCTCCTTGCTGTCCCTGTCACCAGCACGAGCCTCGCTGAGACCCTCAGGGCTGTGGGGATGCTCTGACCCCCGGGCTGCCCTGTGTGGGGTTAGCAGCAGCTGAATTCTGCTGGTGTTAAACATCCCTTCCACGTGCTCACAGAACACCCCCACTTCGGGGGATTTACCAGTTCCTGGGGATGTCTCTTGTGTTTTATTCCTGCAGACTGAACGTGTGGCACAGGGGATAAATTGACTGCAGCAATAAAACACAAGTTAGGAGTGATAATGATATTAACTGTGGCAGTCTGTCTCACTGCTGGAGCAGCTTCTATCCTTTTGTATCTTGTGATGAGGAGAGATTTGTGGCTCATTTTTCCCTGTGTCAGTGTAGAATGAGGTGTGGGCTTTCTCCTGCACATGCAAACACTGAAGGGAGTTCAGAGGTGTTGGAGGAGCGGGGAAATCCCAGCTGATGAGCTTTCCCAGACGGTGTTCCTGGCTGGAAACAGGCTGTGGGGATGCTGACGTTTGCTGGCTTCATTTGAAACAAAGCCCAGGCCTTTGTCAGTGCTTTGCTGGTAGATGGACAGAGGGGAAACCTCCTCTCTGAACAGGTTAAAGTGCCTTTTAAGCAGGTTAAACTGCTTTCCTGTGAAAAGAGCCTTTGTGAAAATCAGTCCCTTGGGATTCCTCCCTGGGACATCAGTGCTGGCAGTCGGGATGAGCTCCCTTTGTGGACATGCTGTGCCCGTCACACGCAGCCAGGCTGTCCCCAGATCCTGCAGTGCTGTGACCATTGGTGCTGCCTTTGCAGACCTGGCAGAGACCTGGGATGTGTTGTGTCTCGAATGAGGAGGGTTTTCTGAAACGCACCAGTCTGAGCTCAGATACACAATCCAATCCTACAGCTGGGAATGCCAGCAGCTGAGGGAGCAGGGAGACTTCTGTGGGACTTCTGTGCACACCTTCTGTGGGGAAACCCCAGAATCATGGAAGGGTGTGGGTGGGAAGGAGCCTTAAGGATCATCGCATTCCACTCCCTGCCATGGGCAGGGACACCTTCCAGGTTGCTCCAAGTCAGCCTGGCCTTGGACACTGCCAGGGATCCAGGGGCAGCCACAGCTGCTCTGGGCATTCTGTGCCAGGGCCTCACCACCCTCACAGCCAGGAATTCCTTCCCAGTATCCCATCTAACCCTGCCCTCTGGCACTGGGAAGCTATTCCCCTTGTCCTGATACTCCATCCCTTGTCCAAAGTCCCTCACCAAGGATTGAAATCAATAACTGAAAGCATCAGGGAAAATCCAGCAGGAGGTGAGCGCTGGGCTGTGCTGGGTTTGCTCTGCAGGGTCGCATGGCATGAGGTTTTCCAGCCTGGTGCAGTTGTGCTGGCGACATCCTAGCTCTTTGCATCTGGAAGTGACCCTGATTTGCAAATACAACACAGGGAGTATGGAGAGAGAAGGAGAAAGCAAATATTTGCCTTTCTGTGGCTGAATCCATCTTGCTGATGCCCTGATAGATCCTGCTTCTTTCACATTCGAGTCTCTGCCCGTACTAAAGTGTTTTTGTATAAACAAAATGGGTCTTATCTCCACCGTGGCTGGGAATTGGGAGGCTGTGCTCTGACAGTGCCTTTAATAATGCTCTGATAAGGGTTTGCTGCCCCTGGTAGGGAGAGGGAAAGCCAGCCTCGCTGCCTTATCAGGGAGCAGCACGGTAAGAGGTGCCACAAGGAGGAGGGAAACTCAAACAGTGGCAAAGGCTGGTTGGAGTTTGGTATCTTGGGTGAAGAGGGTGGTATTGAGTTTGGGTGGCACCTCTGCATTGGTCGTCGCCATGTCCTGCAAGGAACAGAGCTCAGGACATAACTTCTCTGGTCAAAAATGAGTCCCAGTGGCTTTAATTGATTAAAGCATCCCACACCTGAGATCACTATTTCACTTATTTCCATGAATTATATTCCTGTAGTTATGGTGACTTGAGACTTATGCCTGATACTGTCAAATTTCTGTGAAATAGGTGTTGGTGCTGCCTTTGAGGTTTTAGCAGGGAGAGGGAGTTTATCTGAGTTGTGAAGTTTGGGGTGTGAGGGAACCTCACTGTGATTTCCTGAGCTTAGTGTAACTGTGCAGTTGAGTTCCTGGTGATGCTGCAGGGAGGTCACTGTCCCTGCTGCTGTCCCCGCTGCTGTCCCCAAGCTCTGCCTGCCCTCCTGAGAATATCCCTCTCAGTCGGTTGGGTGATAAGGCTTGAGACCTCACCTGCAGAGCTGCCCCAGCCCTGGGAACAACAGCACAAGGAGCTGGAGCTGCTGCAGCCAGGCCAGAGGAGCCACGGAGATGCTGCCAGGGCTGGAGCAACTCTGCTCTGGAGCCAGGCTGGGAGAGCTGGGGGTGTTCAGCTGGACAAGAGAAGCTCCAGGGAGAGCTCAGAGCTCCTGCCAGGGCCTAAAGGGGCTCCAGGAGAGCTGCAGAGGGACTGGGGACAAGGCATGGAGGGACAGGACACAGGGAATGGCTTCCCAGTGCCAGAGGGCAGGGAGAGATGGGATATTGGGAAGGAATTCCTGGCTGTGAGGGTGGTGAGGCCCTGGTACAGGGTGCCCAGAGAAGCTGTGGCTGCCCCTGGATCCCTGGCAGTGTCCAAGGCCAGGATGGACAGGGCTTGGAGCGGCCTGGGATGGTGGAAGGTGTCCCTGCCCATGACAGAGGTGTCACTGGGTCCTTTCCCATCCAAACCATCCTATCATTGTATGAAAATGCGGGAGCAGTGTTTCCCTCCAGGAGACCTTTTCTCTGCCCTCCCATTCCTCAGCAGTTGGAAGTGTCTGCGTGTTTGTTCACTGCTTCAGTTATTTTTATTGAACATCTTTGTTTCAGCTTTGTCTTGATCAGTGGTGCCATTCTCCAGGTGTCTAATGTCTCCTTGCTAGCAGACCTTATAGCTGGAATTTTTTAATTACCACTCGTAAAACATTACTCAGTTAAGTCCTCAGTAATCAATTTGTTTTCCTTCAGTTGCTCGGCAGTGAAAAGGATGCAGAGGTGCCCCGGGGGGCTTTTCCAGCATAACCCTCATGGTGGAAAATGCTGAAAAAATGTCCTGTAACTTTAAGTGAAACCCCTTTGAATTAAGTATGCGTGGGTGATGTTCCAAGAGGGGCTTTAACGCACGAGTTCTGGAGATGTGAAGGGGTAACTGTGCAGGTTGATTAATCCAATTTCATCTTTCGAATAAGGTTAACAGTCCAGTCTGGTGGAGAGGTCGCACTGCAATTAAAGGTGGATTTTGGTGCTGTTTGGGCACAGTTGTGCCCAGTGGGGAGGATGTCTGAGCTCTGGAGTGGTGGGGGATGTGCTGTGTACCCTGGATTTTGGGAGATGCTGGTGACACCCTGACTGCCACCAGTGTCACCACAGTTACAGCCAAGCAGCCACTGCTTTAAACATTTCCAGTTGAAAGCCCTGGTGTCCCTGGGCTGCATCCCTGCACCACAGAGCCAGGCTCCTCCCAGGACCATTTTCGTCTAAAATCATGTAATAAGGGGTGGTCACTCTCCTGGGAAGTGAGCGTGCTTGTGAATTTCCCTAAAGCATCGCAAGGCTGTTACAGATAGACGACTCTGAAAACCCAGGGCAAAAGGCCATTTTTGACTGCTTGATTAAACCCAAAGGCTGTTTTTGAACTGTTCATTAACAATCAGCTCTAAGTGGTGTATATTGAGCATGTTTTGGATCCAGCTTATGTTTACCAACATGCTCACATGGAGTTCGGATGGAAAACGGGACAAGAAAGGCAAGGTTACATCACAAGACTGCTCAAGGTTTTGATTAATTGAGAATTACTTGAGAGAAGGGTAATTAATGCCAATCAACAGGGATTTGCAGAAAGTAGCCTAGAAGGGTTTCACTCTTGCAGTATGACAGGCTGTTTGGTGAAAGTCATGCAAGGGACACTTGGCCTCTGCATGGAGTTTTTAGTTAAAAAAAGGCAAAAGCTGAGTCTGTAAAACCCCAATAACACTTCATATAATAAAAAAAATTGGCTGCATGGCTGAGCTGGCTGAAAGGCTCATCCTGATTCCCCTCAGACACTGGGTAAGGATTTTTCGTGATCCTGTGCAGTGTGAGAATGTTTTAATCAGTGCCTGGTAAGGAGAGGTGAGGAGTTTGGAGGAGCTGATTTGTCTGGGTGGTGCTGGGGTGCGGCCATGGGCGTAGGAGCCAGGGGAGGTGCCTGGGGATGCTGAAGGTGTTGAGCTCCCTGCTCCAAGCTGCTGATGCCCACAGCTTTTCCAGCTCTTGACACCTGTAAGTCAAGTCAAGTCGCCTGGTTTGGCTTTTTTACCAGACTTTTTGTACTTCCCAGGGACTCTGCAGGCATTTCGGGGGCTTGCAGAGCATCCCTCTGTCTGGCAGGGGATGGATGGTGATGGTGAGCATCTGCAGAGCTGAGCCAGGCCTGAGAGAGGAGTAACTTGCTGTGGGGTGGTGATCCCCTGCTCCATGGACCCCAGGAACTGGGGCAGGGACTCCCACTGGCCTGCTGCTGGCTGGCATCTCTTAGTGCTGCTCTCATCCTGGTGAACACTGAGTTTTGAAGGGCTTTGCCAGTGTTTGCTTAATTCTGCCGTGGAGCACATGGTTGAACTCCAGAGAGAAAGCCCTGCCTGGCACACCGTGGTTTCACCAGGCTGCTGCAGCTCCCAGCCTTGGCAGCACTGCTGCAGAGCCACCCAGGCCTGAGGGCTGCTGTGTTTAACGTGATCCCAGGCTGGAGAGGGCTGCAGAGAGACCCTGAGCACTGCCAGCTCCTGTTGACCAGCACAGCTCTGCCTGGGGACATCGTGGGCTGCTCCGAGGTGTTTGTGAGCACTGTGCAGGTGACAATGGTGACAATGCACATCCCGTGTGCGGGGAGGCTTCTTGACCCTGAGTCTGGTTCTGTTGATTTTTGAAGGGTAGAGAAGCAAAGGGAAAATAAAAGTTGTTACACTGCCCAGAGCAAATCCTGGTCTCCCGGCCCACAAGGCAGTTGTTCCCCAGCACAGGAGGGACTGCCTTTTTTAAGACCCCAGATTGAGACCAGATTGTTTATTTGCACTGTCCCAAAGCTCCTGGGGCTTTAGCTAGTTTAGCAGCATCTGATGACTTACTGGAAGAGGAATTTTGCAGTGAGAGCAGGGCTGTGTGTGCACTCAAGACCTTGACGCTGAACTTGTCACTCTTAATTAAACCTGCAGTAACAAGCAACACCGAGATGCCACAGTAGAAGTGGCGGGGGAGATGTTGGGAATACACGAGTTGGCTGTTAGTTACATGTAAGACTATTGATTAGTCTTGGAAATTGTCCTGAAAATCACACTTAATTAAAGTAAAGCCTTCAAGGATACCCCCAGTATTTCCATCCTGGGGTCAGGGCTTGCCTGCAGCCCCCCCGTGCTCAGTGCCAGTTTTCTGTGTGCCTTTGGTGACATGAAGTTGGTGCAGTGATGAATTGAAGCCTTTTAAATGCCCCTTCATTAGAAATGCCTCTAATGAGCCAGTGGATAAATGCTGCAGATGCTGCTTGTCCAAGCACTGCTCAGCTGCTGTGACACTTTATGCAAATCATCATCAGAGTTAATTTTGGGCAGGGGAATAAAACTCCACAAGGAGAAATAGAGCAGAATTAGTACTGGTGGGAGACTTGGAGCCATCCATCAGCGTGACAGCTCTTCAGGGGGAGAGGAGAATATCTCCATGCCTCGAGGGCATCAGTGAAGCACATGGTTTGCTTAAATTCAGGGGCCCCTGCAGTTCTCCAGGATGGAGAGGTGATCTCCAAAATTTAGGAGCCCTGCCTTAAAGGAGACATTGTCGGGGTGTGCATTTGTGTGTTTGTCCTGGGTTCATCTCCAGTAGCATGAGAATGGTAGGGAGTATGAGGGGTGGTGTAGATTATGCCCATCTTCCTGGCTCTGCTGTTGGGTTTTGCACATTTTTATCAGCCCTGGGAAACACTCAATTTGTTCATTTTCGTGTTGAGGAATTAGAGGAACTTATGCAGTGTGTCACTCTCTTTCTCTTTACATTTCACACTCTCAGTGGGTTAACACTTGCATTCTGTAGCTGAAAATGGTGTTTTTTGTGCTTTTTAAGAAGCAAAACACTATTATTTTTTTGCCCTATGCCCAGAGCCTGATGCTGTGTAGTGTGTGTCCTGCACTGTGAATTGAAATGTCGATTTGCCGTCACAATCTCTCCTTTCTTTCAGTGTTTGTGGGGTTTTAGGGTGAGGAAGGAGTTGGTCTTTTCCCATTAGAGGTTCCTGCTGTGAGTGGACACCCTCTGGGCTGGTGCTGGGGATGCTGGGCATGCTGGGCTCGTGTGTGACCCTGCCAGCACTGGGGCTGGGACAGAGCAGGGGAGAGATGTGCAGCGCTGGGGCATCTCTGCCCGCCCTTACCGAGCAGGGACGCCCTCTGCCACCCTCTCCTGTCCCTGCTGAGGCTTTGCCAGCTGGTGTAACCCAGCAGCAGGCGGAGAAGCCAGACCAGGGTGAGACACAGGGGTCAGCAGGTCCTGGAGTCACGGCACGGCTTGGGAAGCTCTGACCTAAATATGAGCTTTGCTTGTCTGTCAGGCAGGGCAGAAATCGCTCCTGGCATGAAAACCTCATTCAGAGGATGGGAAAGGGAGGATTATGGTTTGCCATCTGCCTCAATACTCGATGTTGTAAATAATAATAAAAAAGGTAATGATGCACAAGTCCCTTAATGGAGGTATTTTGCCCTGCTGCCAGAGCACCTCGCCTGTGCCTTGCTGCGTCACGGGCGAAGCAGATTTTTCTCCTGAGTCACTGCCAAGTGCGGCAGAAGGGAATTTTGAGGCTGCAGGGCACCCAGGAGAGCCATGGAGCTACCTTTCCGTGTCCCCCTCCTGCCAGCACACAGCCAGTGGCTCTTCCCAGCACCCACAGGCATGGTTGGTTTGCACAAACGCATTTACCACAGCAAAGCAGCTCCTTCAGTAACCACCTGTACCTCCTGGGCAATGTGGGATCCTGCTGCTTTGGGCATCATGGCAATGGTGGGGCCAAAGCACCTGTGCTGGTGACCCCAGCTGAGCCCAGGACTGATTAATGAAAATTAATGAAGTTTGTCTGATTTAGTGCGGAGATCAAAGGGGATGCTGTGGGCATCTATACGGGGCTGCAAGTAAAGTCCTTAGGTTTTTTTTTTCCATTTCTGTAAGAGCCTCTTTAAATTATCTCTGTGGAGTGATCTTTGATACTAGTTTAAAAAAGAAAATAGGGAAAAGAAGAATGACACTCAGAGTGTATAATCTGACCGCTTTTAATTCAAAGCCCATCTTGTACTTTCGTCTTAGTTGAGAAGAGCACAGTTTGGGAAAACTTTAATTTTAGTAATAGCTTGTGAGAGCTGGAGGGTGGTTGTTGGGCTGTTTCAGGGTAAGCTGCTTAACCATTCACATGCTGTATGTGTAAATACAAATATTCTTGGGAAGCTAGGGCTGACACTCCTGCTGGTTTTTCTTTTGTGTGTATTTTTTGTCCTATTCAAAAGCATCCAGCAATGCTGGATCACTGAACAATATAGAATGAGGTTAGCAATAAGCCCCCACTGCAAAGGGAGAAAAATAGAAGTGTGCTTGCATTACAGAGAAAAATATACATAGATTTGTCCCAATTTCCACCTTGTTTTGATTAACCTTTTTGCGTTTACCGTTGATTTTTTTTGAAAAATCACTGTTTCTGTTTTCTACTAAAGTCCTTTCATAAAGTTTTCTTAACCTGTGTGGAAGAGCTTTTGTCACGAGATACTATGTCTTAACCTCTACTACTGAATCCCTTATGGTGAGGTGGTTGTTGCTGTTTTATTGTGGGTTTTATGGTGGGTTCTCTGCTGTGCCCTCCCACTATCTGCAGTTTGTTGGAAGGATGCCCCTGGAAAAATACCCTTGACCCAGGAGCAATGAAAACTTCCCAGGGTCAGCTGTGAGTATTGGCATTCCTGAAATAACTCAGGGGAGGATTAAAACCCAGTAATAATAAAGATGGATTTGCTGATGTCCAGCTTGCCATGAAGACTTGCAACCGCCAAACGGCACAGCTGAAACCGAGATTGCTGATTTTTGGTATTTTTTGCTTAATGGAAAATTTCACAATTTTCTTAATGTGATGGAAATGACCTTCTGTCCGCAGAGTTGTAACTCCTTGCCTGCAGAGCAGCATCTCTCCTCACTGTGATGGAGCACATTGCCCAGAGCTTGCTGGGAGTGCCTTTGGCCAGCACTGAGACCTGCCTCTTTTAATTTAATGTTGGTTTTAATCTGCATCCGCAGCGGCAGCCTGCTAAAATCTAAATCAAATCAGGAGGTGGGGATTGAATTTATTAAGCTTCTTCTTAAGCTGGGTGGAATAATGCAAGAGAGCACTGAATGGCTTTAGTTTTACTGGGGACCTGGTTATTAAGAATCCCAAAGCTAACAGGTTTTTTTTTTTTTTGTTTGTTTGTTTGTTGTTTTTTTTTTAGAGGCTGAGAATGTGGAGCTATTTCTAGTTAATTTTAACATATTGTTTAAAGGCATCCTTGAAGACTGAAGCAATGTTTTTCTTTAAAAAAAAAAAAGAAGAGAAAATGTATGGAAACACTGGAGTGTCTGGAGGTTGATTGGTTTGCTCAGGGTTGTGTCTCCTGAGCCCAAAGTCAAGTCCATCCTTCATTCCCGGTGCTCTGAGATGGACCTGCATGCCCTCTCCCTTTATAACCAGCTCCTCCAGAAGATCAAGAGGCTGTTTCAGCTCTGGGAAGCCAGGACAGGACTGGTGGAGTGGCTTAATGATGCTGGGGTGTGACTGGGGAAGCAGCAGCTCACAGGGGTGCTCTCCCCTGCCTGGGCAGGCACCTGCCAGCACCCTGGTGACACGGGGACTCTCACCTGTGTGGGGTTATTTGTCAGACAGAGGGGGTGTGAGGCTGCTTTGGAGGGAGCAGCTTGCAGAGGTGGGAGGCAGGGAATGCAGGGGAGGTGAGGGTGGTGAGCCTAGCCTGACCCCACCAGGGGCTGCCCCAAGCCTCATGTTCTAATCAAAGCTGGCCTTGTAAAGATGTACCAGTGACAAAGTGCTTTTATTCCAGCGCCGTGTGGTTTGACATTTCTGGGATTTATGAGTAAAGGGGAGGCTTGATGGGGGTTTGTGCAGCAGCCTGCCCTGCCTGCCCGGAGGGCTGAGCACTCCAGGAGCACAACAGGGAGGGGAGGATGGTGGAGAAGCTCAGCAGAATGAATGGTGTTCCCTTTTTGGCTGTGTTTGTGCACGCACGAGAGGACAGCATTATAGATGCTTGGGGAGCTGCATTCACAGCAGCCTGTGCTGACAGCCCCTGGCTCTGCAGCAGGGTGGGAAACACTCACTGTGGAGTTTGACCACGTTTGGGATCTGCCAGCCAGGGAGTGAGTTATCCCCAGGGCTCCTGGGGCCTTGCAGACCTCTCTGTCCTGCAGCATTCTGTCCTGCCTGGCCCCTTGCACGTGTGTGTGCGCACAGAGTCTGGGAAAATCAGTTTAATTATTACTAAAACCTGGTAGTTTTGTGGTCAGGGAGACTGGTGGGATATGGAGTGTCCCACCACCAGGCTGTGGACTGTGGATGCTGAGAACTGTCACCCTCCTGTCACACCTGGGTGGCTCCTGGCTGTGGTTGGCCATGAATTGCTGAGGGTGACCCTCTTGCTGCTGCTGGAGCTGCACCCAAGTTTCACCTGCAAGGCGTTCACAGCACCCAGCTTTGGTTTGCTCGGGGGTCAGTGTGTCCCTGTCTGCTGCTGCCTGTGCAGGCAGGCACAGGGCTCAGCCCAGCCCCGTCTGCAGGTGGAAAATGTGCAGGGTTGCCAAGACCCAGCAACACCTTGTGTTTGAAGCTGCCCTGAGCTGGGTACATCCTGATCCTTGGCTATTTTGGGCATTTCCAGAGCGTGTCAGAATCTTGCTTTTTGCCAGCAGAGAGCTGGCACAGGATGGATCTGCGGTCGTGGGGCTGGTGGGGGTCCAAGTCAGCCCCTTCCCCACTCCAGCCTCCCTTCTTCAAGGCAGGGAGAGTGCTGAAGGCTCATGGGGTGCTAGAGCTGCTGTGCTGGAAAATTCAAGTTTTTAAACTTCCTCCCCGCCCCTCCCTGGTAAAACTGTTGTTCTGGAAATACAATTGCGTGGCTCCATTAACATCTAAAGGTTCCTGCTGCTGTAGCTATTGAGCTGCTCCAAAAATAATTACATGTGATAACGTATAAAAATCTATTGCTTTTCAGCTGCAAAGAGGCCCGTCAGATGGTGGCTGCTGCTGTTTTAACTCGTTGGTTGCTACAAAATGTTACTTGGACGTCGTGTGCTGGGGTTTGGTTTCAAACCAAGGCCAAAACTGCCTTCGGGGCTCTGGTGCTGCTCTCACTTGAGTGTGCTGGGATTTCCCCCAGTCCCTCGTGTTTTGAGTATGAATAAGGTTATATAGCTCTTATTCCAATCACCAGGAAGAACAGAGCCAGGAAGAGAGATGCCCCCAAATGCCAATAAGTCAGTGGTTATTGAGGGTCTCCTGTTGGCTTTGTAGGCTGGATGAGTCCAGCACCAGCCTGGTGTCCCAAATGAGTGTGCTTGAGATCGCCCAAAAATCACCAAGAAGGGTATGAGCAAAAGTCAGATTTAATATTAAACTACAAAGCACAGCAGATTCGTTGGCAAGATTCGCTCCACTTACAAAGGACAACAAGGAAAAGAAAGCAACAACAAAACCAAACACCATTCAGGCAATCAGAACTGAAATTAATTGAAAACTACCTAGGTAGGTGTGTGTGTTCGTGAGTGTGTAAAGACACTGTAGACGAGGATGAAAAGGAATGTGGCCTAAAGCTTAACAACACTTAAACTTAACAGTCCTTTAACTTAACTTACACCTTAATTTATAGCTTAACCGTAGCAATCTAACAGAAATAACACATAACAGCACTAACCTAAATTATAGCTATAACTATAACTTAACTTACAGATTTGCTATAGCATATGCACAGGGACATGCATGCAGACAGAGATAGTCAGATAACAGCAAGAGAAGGTGCCTGTGGGGAAAAAATCCCCCTCAGAGGTCAGTGAAAATACTCATTTTGGATGCTTTTGCATCTCCCAATGGGGGAAGGATCAGACCTTGAGGAGTGAGAATATCAGCCCAGGACACATGGTGTTTCAGTGACCCTCCAGCTATAGCAAAGCTGAGGGTTTCTGGCTCTGAGAGGTCCCACTCAGAGGGACATTGCTGCTCACATCCTGCTGAGGTCCAGGAGAGCTCCAAGGGCCTCATCTTGGACAGCTGTTTTTGGGGTTGGACAGGAGAGGGCTTTAGTCATGACAAGCTTTCACGTGGCCACGGTTTGTGTGGACACTTTGGAAGTGTGAGAACAAGGACGTTAAGCCATTGAGGGGAGAGAAATGTTTTCCGTGGCTGATGATGAGAAAAACAGAAGGTTGTTAGGAGTCTGTGGGAGCAGAGAGTGTTTTTGATAAGGTGAGAAAGAGCTGAGCGCAGGTGGCGTTTTCAGGGCCAAGGCCTGGAGAGCATTTCTCATCTCTCACTGCAGGCTGGAAAGGAATGGAGTGGGATGTGGGGATGATGCACCACCACCCCAGACTGTTGGTCCAACAACCAAACCCCTCACGGACACTTCGGCTGAGCTCCCCAGGTCTGCTTTGGGGATTCCCCCTTGCTGCCCCTAACTTTCTAGATGCAAAAAAGGGTTAAATTTAATCTAATAATTAATTCATTTAAGTCTAAGAGTATTCCTGGAGTCCTGAAGCTTGTCTGTGTTGTTATCTCCAACTGAAGGAGTTGGATTTGGTGTTGCCATTTGACTACCTCAGTCCTTGGCTGTGGGTTTGGGTCAAGGCTTGCTCTGTGGCGACCAAACTGCCCTGTTTTGTGCAAAATAAACACACTTTTGTGTAGGGTCTGCTGGGGGTGAATTGTGTGTTATTTCATAAAAGCCTTCTGGAAGGCTGTTTCTTTTCCCAGGGAAATTAAATTCCACATTTGCCTTGAGACTCTACTCTGCTTTGTTAGATTGGTAACAAGGCAGTGTACACTTTGTTCAGGAGAAGATTAGACTGAAAAATTAGACTTCTGGTCTTTAATTTACGCCAAGAACTAAAACTGGGTTTGTTTTTTCTTTTGCTGAAATAAATGGTTTAGCTGCATTGACTCTACAATGAGTGTGAGACTGTATTAAAGGAGAATTAATTTATTTCTCATTTAATTTCCTGAGGTTTCCTCATGTTTAAACTTTCTCTTTCTTTCTCTCTTTTCTTTTTCACCTCTCCAGTACACTAGGGTCTGGATCCCTGACCCTGATGAAGTTTGGAGATCGGCAGAAATTATCAAGGATTACAAAGAGGGAGATAAAAGCCTCCAGCTCAAACTTGAAGATGAAACTGTAAGCTTTTGAGCGTCATTATTCTTTTTAGTAATTTAAAGCTTCAAATTAATGTGTGAAGAAGCCTGAGACATCTCATAGTTTCTGTGAAGTAGTTTAAAATGTGTTTTATTGCCTTAACACTTCAGCTTTTCCCTGGCTGCCCCCTCCCTAGACACTTGTGTTACAGTAGGTTGCGAGAAAAGCCCTTGACCTCCATCATCTCTTTTCATCTTCTGGCAAACTTGTAATAGTCTGTAATATCAGGATGTATTTTTTTTTTAATAGCAGCAGCCTGTTAAAAATGTCAGTTTATGCTTTTTGCTGCTGAACAAACTGTGGAGAGCACGGCTGGTGGCATCTACTCAACATCGGGTATTGATGGAAAACCCACGCATGGCTTAGAGGTGACTGCTGTGCCACAGCTTTGTCCACGCCTTAGTTTTTACCTCTAAGTATAATCTTATGTAAAACCCTTTTTTCTCCGCTTTATTTTTAAATAAGAAAAGCTTTTATAAGAGAAAAACACAAAACTCATTTAAATGTAGATGTTTGCTAGCGAGTGCTGGTTCCAAATGCACAAACAGCCCTGGCTGTAGTTTGTGTGCAGCCACCAATAAATCATCCCCAGAGCAGGAGGGAGGCTGGGGAGGAACAGCTGCTCTGTGCTCCCTGCAAAAGCTTTGTGGAGTGGGAAGTTGGGTGGCAGCAGGGAATGCAGATGGAGTTACCCATGGCATTTGCATCAGCTGCAGGTTTGGTTTATGGCAAGGGAGCAGCCGTGCTGTGTACCCACCATGAGGTGCCTGGTGTGGCAGGAAAAAAAAATACATTTTTCATGAAGAATTTCACCTAAACCATCTTTCTTCACTGGGCAGGTGGGGTTTCCTGAGCTGGTGGAAAGAGGATGATCTGCTCTGTTACTTAGAGGACTTGGTAGAGACCACTCTGAATTCAGCATGCTCCAAGCAGGGCGAGCAATTCCCATCCCCTGTGAGACAGCCATTCCCACACCGTGGGGAGCATTTTCACCATACTGCTTAATGGGAATTTGTACAACAGGAATGAGATGTGGTTGATTAGGCAGTTCATCAGAACAGTTTTTCTTTCAGAGCAGCGTAAACATGGGCTGTTGGCATTGTGTGAGTGTGCAAGGTTTGCAGAGAACCTTGTTGATTTTGGGATCTGCACCCAGTGCTTGGTTTCTTCTGTTTCTTCTTCCTGGCTCAGCCTCAGCTCCTTTTGTTGTCCTGCCCAGTTTGCTCTTCCAGCACAGGGCAGCTTTCTGGGGAGGATAAAGGCAGGGGATGCTTGATGCCTTTTTACGCTCCACAGTGATAGATCTAGATGGGGAGATGCACAGATGCCACCCTGCAATCTCGGGGAAGCGCCAGGCATAGAACCTTCACAGAATCATAGAATGGTTTGGGTTGGAAGGACTTCAAAGTTCATGCAGTGCCACCCCCTGCCGTGGGCAGAGACACCTTCCGCTATCCCAGGTTGCTCCAAGCCCTGTCCAGCCTGGCATTGGACACTGCCAGGGATCCAGGGGCAGCCACAGCTTCTCTGGGCACCCTGTGCCAGGGTCTCACCACCATTATAGCAAATAATTTATTCCTAATATCTTAGCTAAACCTACTCTCCTTCAGCTTAAGGTAATTCCCCTTTGTCCTGTCCCTCCATGCCTTGTCCCCAGTCCCTCTGCAGCTCTCCTGGAGCCCCTTTAGGCCCTGGCAGGAGCTCTGAGCTCTCCCTGGAGCTTCTCTTGTCCAGCTGAACACCCCCAGCTCTCCCAGCCTGGCTCCAGAGCAGAGTTGCTCCAGCCCTGGCAGCATCTCTGTGGCTCCTTTGGCTCCTCCTGGCTGCAGCAGCTCCAGCTCCTTGTGCTGTTGTTCCCCAGGGCTGGACACAGGTGGGTGCCTGAGTGTTCACCTCATCCACAGGAGTTCCTTTCGTCCACCTGCGCTCGACCTGCCAAAATACATCTGCTGCAACTGCTGAGTGCTACAACCCCCATCCTCCTTTCCTGGTTGAGATCTCCAGCAGTTTTAGTACTTGGGCGGGAATTATTTTTTTTCCTCTTTAATTTGGGTATTTTCCTGGAAAATAACGGGGCTGAGGGGTCCTGCAAGGTCTAATCCTTTTGTGCAGCTGAGTTCAGTATCAGCAGCTTTAAAGTACAAGGATATGAAAGGATTACCAAGTGTTGTAGGTAGTAGCTTAATAAGCATGTCGCTGTCACGGTGAAACACGGAACATCTCATTTTGGGGTTGTGCAAGAGACCCAAGGTTTCTGGGAGTGCCCTGTTTGATGCTTTTCTGTAGGAAGCCCTGCCTGGATCCCAGTCATGTTGGGCTGGAAAGCTGTAGCAAAGGGAAGCAGCCCTTTTGTGCATCAGGTTGGAGATACTCAGCGCACATATCTTCAGGGGATTCAAAGCTGTGGAAAGCCTTTTGTTCCTGACAGCCAACATGCATTACCCAGCTGTTCGGTGCTTCTCTTTTGTCCTTGTGCTTTAAGTGATTTTTCATGGGTTTTGTGGTTTCTGGCTCTGCTCTATATGCTGGAGTACTTCCTCTGAATGAAGAGCTGACTTTTAAATATCAAAAGGCATCCCTGGTGTGTTTGCCATTAAGGTGTGAGGCTGAGTGCAAACTCCTGAAAATTGGCATTGACAACGTGGAATTTGAGGACAAAACCAGGCTGAGGTTGTCAGACATGCTGAGGGAGCCTGTCCTTGTGCACTTGGGTCAGCTTTCCTAGTGCTGTTTGCACAGGCAGTGATCCATGCTGTGGTTTTGCTTGGAAACTGGGAATTCACCCTTCTGTTGGGAGCTGAACATCAGGCCTCCTTTCTGAAGCACCCTGTGGGAAGCAGAATTAGTGGCAACTTTTTTGCATCCTCTGTAAAGAAAAAAATTACGTTTTTTCTTTAGTTGATGGCTCTGTTGCTCATTCAGGGATGAGTCAAAAATAGCATAAAGCTACCCATATGCCAACTTCAGCAGCATAACCTGGCTCCTCAGACGCTTCAGCAGCAGGGAGTTTGTGCTTCTCCATGTCCTCTCTGCCTCAAGGGAGTCAGGTTTTGGGTATATGTCCCAAATGAGTGTGCTTGAGATCTCCCAAAAATCACCAACAAGGGTATGAGCAAAAGTCAGATTTAATATTAAACTACAAAGCACAGCAGATTCGTTGGCAAGATTCGCTCCACTTACAAAGGACAACTAAAGCACAACAAGGGAAAGAAAGGACCTTGAGTAGTGAGGGTATCAGCCTAGGAGTTGTCGTGTTTCAGTGACCCTCCAGCTATAGCAAAGCTGAGGGTTTCTGGCTCTGAGAGGTCCCACTCAGAGGGACATTGCTGCTCACATCCTGCTGAGGTCCAGGAGAGCTCCAAGGGCCTCATCTTGGACAGCTGTTTTTGGGGTTGGACAGGAGAGGGCTTTAGTCATGACAAGCTTTCACGTGGCCACGGTTTGTGTGGACACTTTGTTTGGAAGTGTGAGAACAAGGACGTTAAGCCATTGAGGGGAGAGAAATGTTTTCCGTGGCTGATGATGAGAAAAACAGAAGGTTGTTAGGAGTCTGTGGGAGCAGAGAGTGTTTTTGATAAGGTGAGAAAGAGCTGAGCGCAGGTGGCGTTTTCAAGGCCAAGGCCTGGAGAGCATTTCTCATCTCTCACTGCAGCCTGGAAAGGAATGGAGTGGGGGGTGAGGATGAACCACCACAGTATGAAAATAACTTGAATTAAAAATGAGCTGAGAAATGGCTCTGATGGTAAGAATGTGGTCTAGTTTGAAATGAGGCTGCTTTTCCAAGAGCGGGAAGACACTTAGGTCAGATGAAGCTGTGGTTTTCTGTTACTGGTCAGAGGTGCCTAAAGGCTCTTTGTCCCAAGACTGACCTGAAAATAACTCAGGTATTCACAGCTGGTGCTTGTGGACCCTCAGCGTCCACCAGGGCTGTGTGATGGCCCGCTCAAAGCCATTACCATGTGGGTGACCTGTCACTTGGCAGTCTGTCATCCAGGTCCCTGTAGCATTTAGGGGCTTTTAATTTAATTTAGAGCAAGATGTGTAACTATTTTACAGCAGCAGGAGTTAGCTTGGAAAAGTTAAAAGCCATTAAAGGAGCTGATGTGTTTTTTTTGTTCCTCATGTGTCTCTTCAGCTCTACGAATATCCCATTGACCTCCAAGGGAATGAGCTGCCCTTCCTACGGAACCCTGACATCCTGGTGGGACAGAATGACCTGACAGCCCTGAGCTACCTGCACGAGCCTGCGGTGCTGCACAACCTCAAAGTCAGGTTCCTCGAGTCCAACCACATCTACACCTACTGTGGTGAGTGTCCAGACCACACATTCAGCTCTTGGAAGGTTATGGGGCCACAGAGAAACCCCTTGAGACCATAAACCAGAGGCTGCAGTGTGAGGAAAGTCTGTGGGCTGTGGGTTTGGGGTGGGTGGGAGGCACAAGGGTTTGTCAGCAGGATGTAAAGCCAGAGGTTTTTGAGTGCTGTTGCACTGTGAGCTTGCTGAGCTCATGGTCCATCTACTCTTAGTGAGAACATAGTGTCAGAGGAGTTTGAGGCCAACCTTGCATGTGCTTGGCAGCCTCCACAGGGAAAAAGTATTACCTGGCAAGCCAGTGGAGAACAGCAGCATGCCAGAAAGAATGATCCTGCCGAAGGATGTCTGTAGTAGCTTTTCCTCTGGAAAAAATGCAAAACATGTTCTGACACTGCTATTTTCTTCCATTTCTTCATGGCTTTGGGAATCATCTAACTCCTGAATTCAGAGCTGGAGGAGGGCAAGTGTGAGCTTAGGTTTTTGGGGGGGGGTGTGCCTTGCCAAAACTCTTCAGGACAGAAGTTACCTGTGAATGGATAGCAACAAGTTGCAGCTTAAAAATCTAAAAGGAAAGAAGGTAATTCGTAGGATTCCAGACTTGTTTGGGTTGGAAGGAGTTTCAAGGATCATCTTTTTCCACCCCCTGCCATGGGCACGGACACCTTCCACTATCCCAGGCTGCTCCAAGCCCTGTCCAGCCTGGCCTTGGACACTGCCAGGGATCCAGGGGCAGCTACAGCTTCTCTGGGCACCCTGTGCCAGGGCCTCACCACCCTCCAAGGGAACAATTCCTTCCCAATATCCCATCTCTCCCTGCCCTCTGTCAATAGGAAGCCATCCCTGTGTCCTGTTAAGGCTGGCGTGTACAGCTATGATTTAGTGTTGCAGTTTAGGGCTGTTGGGGAAATGCTTGGCAGGAGGAGGTGACTTTTAAAAACAGTGCCCTGGAAATACGTAGCTTCTGTGGCTCTTAGTAATGCTAACTTTCAGTATTTATTGATGTCTAGTGTTGGACTGCTGGCATTACTTGCAGCCTTTTGCAGCTGCTCTCAGCCAGAAGCAGTGATGTTTCATGGCTGCAGCATCTTGTGAAGGTTCATGATCACCTCGAGCAGTGTCATATGAATGAAAACACAGGGCTTTGGGCTTTAGCTGCAGAGCTCTGCCTGGGTGCAGACCTCATGCTTTGGTTACAAAGTGGTTCAGAAGGGCAGAAAAGGGCCTGTTTGAGGTGGGGACAGCACTTCAGCTTGATTTGCCTCGTAGTTTTAGTGCGTAAGGGAAAACTGGTGGATGACCTGAGCAGAACCAGGAAGCAAACAGGAAGGAGCAGGGCTCGGGGAGGTGAAGCAGCTAGGTCAGTGTCCTGCAGGGACAGGTGATGTGACAGTCACTGACCTTTGCCTTTTGTGGTGGCCTGAGTCACACTTCTGGTGTTTGTCACAAGCTGAGAGTTCCTGTGCTCCTGTAACTGGAGTGTGCCTGAGCCCTGAACCAGCCAGGCTAGGAGCACAGCCCCAAACCCACAGCCAGGTGCCCTTGGAGCTCCTCGCAGGGACAGCTGAGACCTGCCCGACCTGAAACTCCTCAGGGGTGGAGCTGTGTGAGCAGCTGGGTGCAGAGCAGCTCCCTGGAGCTCTCAGGGAGCATCACGCGTGGCGTGGCCTCTCATTAGCTCCCAGCTCACTGCCTCCTCCGGCGTGCCCAGAGCTGGAGAGGAGACAGACATAAAAGCTTCAGAGCAGGCTCTGGCATTCCTTTCCTGTGTTTTATGTATTTCAGTTTGATTTGGTACATTCTTTGTAAGGAGCATTTGCTTGCAACTCAAGCCAGGGGAAATCCCGGGATGTTTGTTTGGGTCTAGCAGAGCTTTGGTTGCACAGGAATTGCTTTTCTGAGGCTCTGTTGATCTCTCCTCACCCCTCCTGCAAATTCTGTCTTCACACAATGGAGATTATTATATATTTTTGCTCTTCTCGCCCGTTTTGTGTGTCTCCTCTGTAGTTGTATAGGGGCTTACTGCCTTGCTATCAAAGCATAGCCCTTTGAAGGAGATGGCTGAGATAAGAATTATTCTCCCTTCCCCATTCACTGCTCACCTTTTTTGTTAACTTTCAACCATCGTATTTTAAAAATCTTATTGAAACAACTAACAAGCCCTGAAAACCCTGAAATATCTACTCCCTGCTTGGTTTGTGATGTACCTGCCTGTCTGTCTGCCCTCAGGTATTGTGCTGGTGGCCATCAACCCCTATGAGAAGCTGCCAATCTACGAGCAGGATGTCATCTATGCCTACAGTGGCCAGAACACGGGGCACATGGACCCCCACATCTTCGCCGTGGCCAAGGAAGCGTACAAGCAGATGGCCAGGTCAGTGGGGGCCCAGCCAAGGGGGTTTGGGTCAAAAGTGGGCAAAGATGCCATTAAATACTCCAGATAATCAATGAAAGCAAAGCTTTGAAAGAGAATGTGCTGGAGATCAGGTATTTCTAATTAATTCTGCTTAATGAGTTCACCCTGTTATTGCACCCACACTTCTGGGCTGAACTGTGGTCCTCAGGAGCTCAGGGATTTGGTGGGAGATCCCTCTCTTGTTGCTGCTTGGATGAGTTTCCTGGAAGAAATTCAAACCACTTTGCAAATGTCATGTTTAATAGCTTAGAGGAAGCCCCATTTCAGATAATTTGGTGAGATAATCAAACTAAACCCAGAAGCTAATGCTAGTTGTTGTTTTATGGAGACATTGTGATTTTGAGTTAGGAGGTGACTGGCAGATACTTGGAAATATTTATGGATCCTTCAAAGCAGTGCTTTCACCAGATTCATATGGTGAGAGTTTTTCTTTATTTGTTTCCATGCTTGTTGAGTTGCTGGGGGTAGATGTAGGATTTTGTTCTTAGCAAATAAGTCATGATCCAAAAGAGAATTTGAGAGGAAACTGGAAATTGTTGTACCAGGGATCATTTTATTATAGTTGTCTGGACTCACACACACAGTGTGTTTGTGTTTGCTTGTGGATTAGTGGAGATTTTTGTACAGCCCTGGCTTTTACAGCAAGAGTAAGCACTGAACCATTTCCCAAGGGTTGCAACCTGCTTTCTGCTGTGTCTGGGTTTTCGTGGTGAGTTAGGATGCATTTCTAATCAGAAATGAGCCAGAGTTCAATCCAGAAATGCATCTGGAGAAGCACTGCCATGGGCAGAGATCGGCTGGATTGCACCCAAACTGAGTCCAGCCTGCAGTCCACTCCTCAAAGTGCTTGAGCTTTGGGCAAAACCGCTTTGAGAAGAGGTCATAAGTTTGGGGAGCTGCTTGTAGAAAGACAAAGGCTTGGGAATTTGTCCTTATGTGATTCCAGGCTGAGCAGGAAGCTGTGTGTTTCTTTTTAGAAGATAACTGAGTTTTGCTGAGGAGCGTGGACAGGACCTGTGGGCTCTCGTGGGCAAGTGTCTGAAATACAAGGCAGCAATTTGCATTTCTGCTGAAGTTTGTGCTGGGGAAGATGCACCATTTTCCCACATCCCTGAGTAATTTTGCTAACAGGCAGTGGGCTAACAGACAGTTGTAGCCAGCAATGCTTGTCTCTGCTTTCCTCCTCACCAGAATAAAGCTACTTTTGACAGCAACTCATAATTGATAAGTGCTATCTCTGGGTGGTTCAGGCTGCTCTGTTTTCAAGGGGACAGGAAAATAACCACCTTCAGAGCTCTTAAGCAAGGTGCTCACTGTTCAGTGCTCCTCTGGTGCTCTCTGTTTTGGGCTGTTATTATGGTAATTGCAGGCTTGGGTACAAAAGAGGGTTTCAGACTGGGCTGAGAGGAGTCTGGGACATGGATTACAGGAATCTACCTGGTTATTTGAAATGTGCCTTGAAATGTATCACACTGAGTTTTAAATCTGAGAGCTTCTGGGTGGGTTGTGTTGTGTTCTCTGCAATTCGCTCTGAGCTTTTCCCTCCGCAGTGCTCCAAGCAGGGTGGTGGAGCTGTGGGAGCAGGGTGTGTGTGTGTGGATGGCACAGCTCCTAGGTGATGGATAAAGGTATTGAACAGGACTTTTTTTCTGCCCTTTTTTCAGCGGAAATGCTGACTCTGTGGGACACCTTGTGTCTGCAGCTCAGGTTTATTCAGTTGGGGTGAGGTGGGATATGGCTTGTTAAACCTAAACTGGTGCAAAAACATCACTTGTTTTGCAGTTCAGCTTTTAAACAATTGGATGATGTCTGGTGCATCCTCATAGATCAGGAATAAAACTCAAGCCTGCCGTGTCAGGAGGTCAAACTTGCAAGGTGATTGAGAGTGGGACAGCAATCTCTGGCCAGTCTTCTGGGTTTTTGAATATTTTATCTCCATTAGGGGCCCAGAGCACACAGGGAAAGCACAGTGGAGGTGATTGAATGGGATTGAGTGGATGGCAAGGGAAAAGGGCACAAATCTAAGACTCCCTGTTAAATGAGAAAAATTGGAGGTAATTAGATTTTTATTTCTCTGAGCTTCTAGGATGCCATGGCTGTGTAGAGACAGGGTGCCAGGGTAGCATGTAAGGCAGTAGGTGTTGCTCCTGTGCTCTCTCACTGCCTCATCTCAGTGTCCAAGAGATGGGACAGGAGGCACCTTCACAGGTGACTCTGTGGGATCCTGTGTTTCTTTTTGTCCTGTCATCAAAAAGTGCCAATTTAAAAGAAAAAAAAAAGAGAAAAAGCTGTGGGTGAGCTGTACAAGGGGGCTGCAGAGGGTGTGTAACAGCACCTGATCCCTTTTTTGAGTCAAAATTGTTCACAAAGCACCTGAACACCTACAGTGGGTTCAGCGTGCGTTAAAACTCCCTTTAAAATATGAGCTTTTCCCAAAGAGGATGTTCTGCAGACAGTTGCTTTGCAGCACTTGCATGTATAACAGCTGAGGAAAAAAAAAAGACAAGTGATTAAAATTCATGTGTGACATCCTCTAATTTTTACAGTGGCCAGCTCTTTAGAAACTCCCCACATACCCAGTGTGAGACTAAACACACTCGGTTCGCTGAAACAGTGTTGTTCTAAACAAAATGAGCATCATGGACTTAATTATTTCCAAGTGCTGCTGCTGGAGGCGGTGGAGTCAAGTGTTGGGATGGTGGAAGCATGGACCATTTAGTGATTGTTAATGGTGTGGGGTTGGAAGCAATGAATGCCTTGGGACACAGATTGTCTGCAGGGCAGTGCTGGCACCTCCTCTGGTCACGGTCCAGTCCTGGTGAGGTGCAGTGAGGGCTGCAGAAGGTGTTTGCTTTCCTGGAGCAGTCTGAAAGCTGTGCCATGATCACACGGAGAGCCAGCACAGCGACTGGTGCCCTGGCTGATTCTTGGTTTTCTCACAAAGGAACAAAAGATCCCTTGTGTGCCCACATCCCGGCTCTTATTTTCCTGTGTGTCATCGCTCTGGGCAGGAGCCTGGAGTCTGGCAAAAATCCCCTCTTGAAAACCTGCATTCCTGACCTGAGCAGCCCATGCTTCCCACTGCTCTGTGCTGGGCACTGCTGAGCCACACGTCCAGTCCTGTGTCCAGCTCTGGGCCCCTCAGGACAAGAGAGACACTGAGGGACTGGAGAGTGTCCAGGGAAGGGAACGGAGCTGGGAAGGGTCTGGAGCACCAGGAGAGGCTGAGGGAGCTGGGAAAGGAGCTCAGCCTGGAGCAAAGGAGGCTCAGGGGGACCTTGTGGCTCTGCACAGCTCCTGACAGGAGGGGACAGCCAGGGGGTCAGGCTGTGCTCCCAGGGAACAGGGACAGGAGGAGAGGGAACAGCCTCAGGCTGGGCCAGGGGAGGTTCAGGGTGGACATCAGGAGGAATTTCTCCATGGAGAGGGTGGTCAGGCCTTGTCAGGGGCTGCCCAGGGAGGTTTGCAGTCCCCATCCCTGCAGATTCCCAAGAAAGGCCTGGCTGTGGCACACAGGGCTCTGGGCTGGTGTCAAGGTGGAGATTGGTCACACCTTGGACTCCGTGGTCTTGGGAGGGCTTTTCCAACCTTAAAGATTCCATGATTGGTGCCCTGACGCCTGTCCCCCTCTCTGACTGTCACCCATTAGTTGTTGGTGCCCTGACGCTTGTCCCCCTCTCTGACTGTCACCCATTAGTTGTTGCCAGCTCCATGGAGGAAGTTTGGATGGTGACAGTGCACCACCAGCTTCCCCCTCCCAGCCTTTGGGAGCTTTAGTTATATTTTTAGTTAGACATTCCCCTTCTTGTCTGTAGCTCCATTTTAATTCTTCCCAGCTTGACTTGTCACACTTGTCAGTGTGGTCACCATATTTTCACGTGATGCTGGGCTGAGTCTATTAGGAAAATCACTGCAGTGGATATATTTGTGTGACTGTTCTGTCTTTGGCCCCTGTCTCTTCCTTTTGTACCAGTTGGGTTCATTTTGGACAAGAGCCAGGAGTTGCTAGTCCAAGTAAGGTTTAATTATGCTTTTGGGTTTGGTGAAGTTTTTTCCTGGTGGTTTTTGTTTTTGTTTTGTTTTGTTGTTGTTGTTTTGTGAGATCTTTCTTGTGGGTTTTAATAAATTAATTAAAATAAAAATAATGCACTGTACTTAATAACATAGAATGAAACAGCACTAGGTGAGAGAGGCATGTGCTGCTAGCAGTGGAACAGAAGAAGGGCCCTCCAAAGGCTGTCAAACATGTCTCAAAAGCAGGGAGTAGGTAGTAGAGGTGATCTTTGCTCAAATAATGAATCAAATATTTATGGTATTGTCAACCTTTTCTGTGTGTTTTCCCTTTAGCACCTCTGTGTCTCGCTGTGGTGGGAACATTATCTCCCCTGTGTGTGCCTCTGACCTGGAGTGCCATGGCAGCAGCCCATGTCAGATAATAAACACAAACAAGTCCAGTGTTCAGCTCCTACTGTGGCAAAGATCTGGGGTGATAAAGGGTTTGTGAAAGCCTCCTGAGAAGTGCATGGACGGGTTCAAGTGCCGTGGGCTTTATTCCCTGGTGCATCCATCAGGCTGAACTTTCACAGGTGCATCCTTGCAAAGCTGTTTCATGTGGCCAGGAAGAAATGTCTTGGGTCTGTTTTACCTGCAACTCTGCTAAACCCAAATTGCAGAACATTTTAATGTTCTGGCAGGAGTGTGGAAGGGCTCTGCAGACCTTACCCGACCCTTGCGATGTCAGTGGGAAGGCAGTTGTTGTGGTGACCTGTTGGTTTGGCTGGAGTTTCCTCCTTCCCAGCGTGAGGATCTCCTCACAATGTTGTTGACAGTTCTTGCAGAAGAAGTAAAATAGGAAATGCGGGAGTGATTTGATGGATGAGTTCAACTTCTGCATATCTTGTGTGAACTGCAGCTCAGTGAGTACCAGATAACCCCTGGTGTCTGCAGTTCAAACCAGGCTCAGCATCTGCTGCGTAATTCCTGAATTACAAGTTGAATGGAAATACGATGTCTCCTCTCTTCAGTCCCACTGTCCACGTGCTGTTTCTGCACAACACTTGGGCTGCAGACAGATAACTCTCTTTATCAGTGGCTTTCCATTTTTATTGGAATTTTGCACTGCAAGTTTTGCACTGCAGTGTCAAAATCACTGCTGCCTGCAGCCACAGGGGAAATGTGCTGCAGAGACTCAGGTGCCACTGGGGCTGCCTGAGGTGACCACTGGTCTCTTTTCTGCTATGGGGGGCAGTGCTGAAGCTGGAAAAGAGCAGAGATTTCGGAAACAGCCCTGCAGACAAGCAAATAGACTCAGGGAGGGGTGTGGGCACGGTGGGGGATGTTCTTTCAGAGCACTTCAGATTTCAAGCTTTTACAGGAGGATTTAAAGCCATACAAAGAAAGAGCAGACGGGAGTTAAAAGAGAGATTAACCCCCGACAGAGATGCAAGAGGAGTCAGACTGGCACAGTAAATAAGGCTGAATCCTGTGTTATATTAAAGGCAGGGAATGATTTAGTCTCCAGGCAATGAGGCTGGGCTGGGGGCTTGCAGGGAGCTGTGGGGCTGAGCTGTGCTGCAGCTCACCAGGGCTGTGCAGCAGGGACCATCCCAAAAACAAGGCTCTGGTCGAAAAAGAGGGCCAGAAGAAAAAACACCCAAGAGCCTTGAATTTAGGAAGGTGCAAAACTAAGATGGTTCTGTTCTGCTTAGAGTTAGAAGTGTGATAGGGATCAGGGGGCAGGTTTTGCAAGAGCTATCCCATAAATGTGCTGGTGCTGGTGTTAGGCCTCAGGGGTTGCTTTTCTTCTCCAGAGGTGATACATAGGAAAAAAAATAAATGGGAGACACTCCAGGATATGTTTCCCAAGGACTGAAGAAGAGACCCTCTAGTCTTATTTGCTGTGGGAGGGGATAAGTGGCCAACTAATTAAAATTTTTTAATGTAATTTCTTTTTCTTTTTGGCAATTTAGAATAAGGACTGTGCTATTTGCTAACAGATTTAATAATAAATGGGACACCCCTTATAGAAAAATCATAAATACTCATATATGGGACAGCACCGGCATGGGAAAGTTTAAGGCAGAGAAAGGCCAGTGCCTGACTGAGAGTAATGAGTGTGTGTGTGTGAAATATCACTGACTGGGAAGGAGGGATAGTAGCCTACATCAAGCATGTAATTACTGCTGTGATGCAGGAGAACTGTTGGAGGTGTGAGGGGAGAAAGCTGTAAACATTCAAAGCAGTATTTGTGAGCACCATAATTATATCAAAGACCAAAGACTTGTGATTGGCTTTGCCCACCTCCCAGTCACTGCTTGCCACCCCACATCCTCAGTGAATTTCTGGAGGTCTCGGGGTAGAGAACCCAGAGCGTGGTTTCTGAAAATCTTTTTCTGGGGTTTTCCTAATGTTCATCAACTGTGATTAGTCAGGTGGTCGTGTGAGAGCTTTCCAAGCAGCAGTGACTTGGGATGGTGGAGGTGATAAAGTCTGTCAGAAGGACCTTCTTTCTGAGACTGGCATGGGGTGGAAGAACAACTGACTTGTCCTTCTGGTGCTCCACAGCTGATCTCCTGGCACAGCATCCCACCATTCTGTCCTGTATGTGACGCTTTTTGGGAGGGCACAGTCCTGAGCCTCCTCCCTCTGCAGTGCTCCAGCAGCTTGCAGGTGGCCTGGGCTGGAGCCAGGGATGCTCTGTGGTGTGATCCTAGCACAGAAAAGAGCATCAGGGCGCCAGAGAGCTGAGGAAACTGGCCTGGTGCGCGTTTTGCTCTCGTTAGGAGCAGCACACAAAAGAATTGCTGACCTCGTTTCCGTGAGGCTGAGGAGTTTGTGTTCCTCCCCAGTGGGGTGTGCAAAGCATCAATCCTGGGAGAAGGTCACTCTGCATGCCCAGGGGAATGGGGGAAAGGCTGGAGACAGCTCAGCATTCTGCAGAAACTTGGAGCTCTGATGATTTTCTGTGCTGTTGGAGGGGCACTTCCAGCAGGCTGCACAGCGTGTTTGGGGAGAAGGGGCATTAATAGGCTGTGGCCTGTGGCAGAGCGCCTGGAGTATGGCATGGAAATGCTCTGACCTCTGCAGAGACACCCTAATCTGCTCTGTGGGGTTTGATCTGGGTGTCGGGAAGGTAGGATTGATTTGTGTTAAGTAGTGAGGTACAGAGGGAGCAGCCCTGCACCACAGAGCTGGCGGTGTTGGCTGCACAGGAGAGGGTGTGCACTGCACCTTGTTGATCTCCAGGCATCGTGCTGCATGCTCATCCTTGCCGTTCTGGGCCAAACTGCTGCTCTTAAGCTTTTTTCCAGCAACTGAGACATTCAAGGCCACATTTCTCTCTGTCTTCTTGCTGAAACCCAGGGGTGTGTGAGCAATTTGACTCCAAAGCTGCGCAGGATAGACCCTGGGGAAAGCATCACCCCCAGTGCATCTCAGAATCACAGGATATGCTGAGCTGGAATGACCCATCAGGATCATGCAGTTCAACTCCCACTGCTCCACCTCTTTGGAATCCAGCCCTTTGGTTGTGGCCAAAATGTATTTTGAAGCGCTGATGTGGGTGTGGATGGTTGGTGAAAGCAATGTTATTTTCCCCCACTGGCATGTGCCATTACATCAAAAGTTATCTCTATAAAAAAGAAGTTAGCTATATTAAATATAGTTATCTGTGTAAAAAAAGAAGGACCAAAAAAGGTTGTAAAAGGTAATTCATGCCATTTATGAAAGACACAGTGTAAAAAACCACCCAGATAAACATGCAGCATGTGAAAATCTGTCCTTATAGTGCTGCTGGCTTCAGCAGCTGCAGCATAAAACGTGCATTTGCGGCTGATGTTTGAAAAGGCAAATAGAAAATAAGTTCTTGAACACTCTTGTTTGACTGGATGCAAAATATCTTCTTGGGTTTCTCTGTGGGAAAAGTGTAACTGCCCCTAAGTTGTGGCTTTCTATTTGCCTTGACTGACAGTGCCAGGGATTCTGAAAACCCAAATTAGAGCAAATAAATAAAAGAAGCTGCTGTCACTCTCAGCAGTGATGCTGGTCCAAATTCCAGTTATCCCACAGAAATGGGAACAATTCCTGGCTTCTGAGACCATTTCAGAGACGGCTTTTCTCTGTGTTACAATGCTGCAGCACTCTGATTTTCACCTCTAGGATGCAACTTCTGTTTATTCATTTGAAAGTGGAGTTGGACCATCTCAGTTTGTTGTTGCTGTCATTAGCACTTGAGGAATGCAACCCAGTGGTAATTAAATGATTGCATTTTTTATATTTCTAACAACACAATGCAGTAACTCTGCTCATTCTTAGTCTTTGCAGCACTGCCAATAGAGAAATGCATTGGGGCTTCTGTGAGTGTTCTCATTGTGGTCAGGCTCAATTCAAACTGCAGTACTTAAAGGATTTTTAATCTTCAGATTGCTTTATGAACACTAATCCTCCAAGCAACCTGAAAGAAGTAGGTTAAATATGATTTCCATGGTGGAGAGACTTACTGACTCGTTCCATGATGCAGAGAATTAGTGTCAGATCTGGGATTAAAGCTGGAGTGACCACTGACAATTATTCACAGGGTCTGGATCTGCCTTCAGTTGTTCCAGATCCTTTTCCCTCTTGCAGAAGCTATGCCTTTAGTGCAACTGGTTTTGCTCCTGCTGCAGAGACCAGGATGAAGCTGTGCAGTTAAGCTTCTTATGCCAGTGATGATTTTCTGAAGGGATGACTATGAAAACAAATCCTAGATTTTCCAGGTCCCTTCTCATGGGTTTAGACTATTGCTTTACAGAAAGCTGACTTTGGAAAAACTCTGACTGGTGATATATGTCTGGAGAATATTTGGGGTGTATCTATCTTCAGACACTGTTTTCAGGCAGTGCTGCTGAAGGTTGAGGGTATTGGGTGTAAATATCTGCGCTGAGGTGTCCTCTCTCTCTTCTGTCTCAGCCAGATGGGTGGTGAGAGCCATCCCTGGGCTTATTGCCGTGGCTTGACCATCCCCATTTCTGAAATGAGGGTTTTCCAGTGATGTTCTGCCCAGAATTAATCAGATGAATTGATGGGAAATCGTATATGACAGTGACTGTTGACATTCCCAGGCTGAGAATTGCATATGGAAACACTGAGCAGTGGCACACCTCTGATTGCTCTGATGCAGCTGGACAGCTGTGTCCCGCTGGGTGGCTTGGGGTGTGGATGCTTCTCCACACCTTTCCCAGGCTGTTTGCAGGCTCCTCTGAGGGCAGCAGTATTCTCTGCATTGCTACAGGTGAAAGACTGAGTGCTTAAACAGGCAGGGAAGTACACTCCCTTGATGTAAAGGCTGGTAATTAGCAGCCAGTGCTAATCAGCGAAGGAATCTGAAGTGCTCTTTCTCTTCATAGACAACTGCCTTTTTTTTTTGCCTTGGGGCAGCACCTTTACATATTGCCTTTAAAAAATGGTAGCTACTAGACTTTTAGAGTAGATATAAAAAAGGAATTTTTGGTTGCCCAAAGAAGCTGCGGCTGTCTCAATGTTGGAAGTATCCAAGGCTGAGCTGGATGGGGCTTGGAGCAACCTGGGGTAAAGGGAGGTGTCTCTGTTCATGGCTTTTACTAGATGTCCTTTAAAGGTCCTTCCCAACTCTGTCAGTTCTGTGATTCCATGATATTTTGTTGTAAAAGTACCAGTGACTCCCTTCTTGGTTCTGCTGGGCTGGGCACATCACCCATCTCTTGCTGTGTGTGCAGCCAGGGTTGAGAGTCCTGATGGGTACTGCAAGAAGAGAGTTGTGTTACTCACCTCCAAAGCATCTCTGGAGGTGGTGTTGCCTCTTGCATTGAAGAAACAGTTCTGTGTTTTGTTGTGGCTGGCCTTCTGCTCCTTGGTGGTTTTGTTGGCCTCTTTGGTGGGTTGTGGTCCGATTGTGGTGTTGGTTTTCCAAGCTGAGTGTCGTGTGAGCTCTGTGTCACGGGGAGAGGAGCCCTGATGCACTTTGTAGCAACAGTACAAGCTGTGGTGGCAGCTCTGAGGGGCACATGAGCCCCACCAGCCCCAGGAGGAGATGGGACAGCACTGCCATGCTGCAGCAGAGGCAGTATTCACCAGTAACACTTCATTTTATCCAGGTTTTCTTACATAATAATTTTATTCTGTGCTGGCACTGCCAAAATTGAATGTATTTTAAGCAGCTGTGTTGCACACTGTGCCTGCACAGTGGCCAAACATTTCGGTATCTTTTATTCGACACTGAACACAAACACCTCCTGCCTAGCTTTAACCATTTCTGCTGCCTGAGCATCCTGTTTGCTGCCAGCTGCTCCGTGGGGTTCATTGATCTTCCCCTGCTGGCACCAGCGGTTGGTTAACTTGTACACTGAAGAAGGAAAAGGCTCTGCAGCCTTTATTCCTGAAGGCTTTTATTCCTGAAGTTGGAAAATAAATGTTTCAACATGCATTATCCACCAAAAAAACTGAGAAGACACACATTACTGCAAATCCAGGAGGTGGAGTGGTCTGCTAAAGAGCAGCTTTCTTTCTGTATTTTAATTTATATAATCCAAAAGTTTTTTGCCATGGAGAGCTCAGCTGGCCATTTCATATTGCAGCACAATCAGCCATTAGGGAAAATTCTTGAGAAATGCTGAAAAAATGGGACCTGGCAGAGTGGCTGCAATAACAGTAAATTGTGTTGGCCATAGTTTTATCACCAGGCTGAGTGTCTTTTGGCAAATGTCTGTTTTAAAAAGACACAAGCCAGAGGGAGGAAAAAAGCACTCAGAACGCCGCTTGAAAGCATTTTTGTGGTGGGATATGAAGCCCAGGGGAGCTGTGGGTCTGCGTTTGTGCCTGACTGGGCTCCTAGGTGGGTTGATCTCTGCCTTCTCCAGCCAGGCACCCCCCAATAGCTGGTATGGAGAAGTTATGAAAGTGGTCAAAATTGGTAAAAAGAAGTCATAATTGTGAATCTTAAATAGATAAAAATGGGTTACCAAATACTACCGTGCAGCAATGCTGTCTGGATGCCAAGTAATGCATTGTGAGATTTTGGCCTCATTTAACTGAAGACAAACTCCCATTCTGATGGGGCTTTTATTTTCTGGCTTTGAGAGAAAAGTGGCAGAGAAATGTTATCTGAAATGTGGCCCTTGGGCCACACCTGTCATACAGAGAAGGGCGGGAAACAATAATTCTGAAGTCACTTTTAGGCAAGTGTAGCTCTAAGCCACACCAGCTTTGCATTTGCAGAGCTCCTTTTGAAGGGATTTTGGTTGTCACCTCTTTCTTCTGCTTCTCCCTCACCTCCTCACAAGGACAGTCTGTTCATCCATGCTTGCAGCCCATGCCAAACCCTCTGTCTGCCCTTTCCTTGGCAGCTGACTGGAATTTTGTCTGTTGGATCCTACTGATGGACCTCAGCAAGAGGCTGTCCATGAGTCACTGAACCGTGGATCCATTAAGGTTGGAAAGGACCTCTTTGATCAAGTCCAGCTGTCAGCCAGCACCACCTCCACCTTCACCATTAAACCATGTCCTTAAGTGCCACAGCCACACCCTTTTGGAACACTTCCAGGCATGGGGAGTCCACCACTTCCAAGCAGCCTGTGCTGGGGCTTGACAGACCTTTCCATGAAGAAATTTTTCCAGATGTCCAAACTAAGTCTCGCCTGGCACAGCTTGAGGCCATTTTCTCTCACCCTTTCACTTGTCACCTGGAAGGAGAGACTGACAGCCCACCTCACTGAAGATGATCAAAGCAGGGGGGAAACTTCAATCAGAGTTCAATCAGAGGCAAAGCATGACAGCCATCAGCTGTCCCAGGAACTGCTGCTGGGCTCATCCATCTCTCTTCTGGGGTTGGTGCTGAGTTTCCCTTCCTTTCTGCAGCCTGGCACTGTTTTTCCTCCGCTGGGTGCCCATGCCTGGTGCCTTGTGCTGCCAGGAGAGGTTTTTTGCACACCTGTGGGAGTCCAAAGGTGCGAGACTGTCACACTGGCTGCCCCGTGCCTGGATCCTGCCAGCTGGCTGTGAGAAAGCCTCAGAGCTTTGCCAAGCTGCTGAGGGCATGGTGCTGTGACTTAGCAGGACCAGGCTGTCCCCACCTGGGATGAGTCACCGGGAACATGGGCTCTGGGATGTTGGCTGCCTGGCCAAGGATGTGCTCCTCTCACAGCTCTTGTTTCTGCATTGCTGGTGATAGCTGGGGTGGTTGGAGGCTCCTCTTGCCTTCCTGTTGGTTGGTACCCAGGAAAACTAGCTGGCCGGGGATGGATTAAGATACACTTTGTGAATTGGTGCCTGAAAAATAGAGCTGGAGATTATCTTGTCAGGCCTCTGCTGCTGAAAGCATCTCAGAGTCATGGTTTGCACCAAAATATTGCATGTGACTTGCCTCGATTACCATGAGCCTAGAAGGAATTACGGTGTTTGTGCCTGACAGTGGAGGGAAGTAGTGGTGTGGTGTGTGAAAGTGGTGTATGGCAATCATTTAGCCTCTGTCCTCATCTCTCACTGGTATAAACTTGAACTGAGTATCTTAAATGGAAATGTGTTTTGATGGCGTTTCCTGATGTCAAGAGAGCTGCGAGGTATAAATTTATTGTTGTACTTGTGTATGGGATTTTCTGTGCCTGCTTTCAGCTGTGATTCATGAGAGCCAGGGCAGAGTCTGGGAAGCTTAAGTTGATCTTACTTAAAAACACACTCAGTTATGTCCTTACAGCTTACCCAAGAGCTTGGGTATTTTGGGAGCTTATAGCAAATCCTGCAGTGAAAACTCTGCCCTTCTCAAAGTCTGCAGCCAAATTGCAGAGGTTTGTCATGAGCTGCTGATGCCCTGGGGAGCAAATCCCACTGCAACAGAGGCACTTGGTCCTGGAGCCAGCAAATCTTTTCCTGGAGGAATGTAGCTCTGAAAACGAGCTCCTCTTACTGCCTTGGACCTTTCTCTGCCTTGCAGCTCAGGCACATTAAACAGATTAATTACTGGGATGTATCTAGCAGGTACCACACTGGGAAGGACTGGGTATTTCATGGTGACTTGTGCAAGGGCTTTTGTGTGAATGGTTCATTTGGCAAGTGGAAAAAGGCATTTGGCTGAGTTTGTGCCCTCTGCAAGGCTCAAGAGCGGCTTGAGATGATGCACCTTCAGCTTCTCCATGCAAAATCCTATGCCCTGGAGGTATCTGATTGTGTTGGTTTCGTTTGGCCCAGTTTTTGTTAGTGGGGGGGCCAAAAAGGTGGCTCCTGTGAGAAGCTTCTGGAAGCTTTCACCATGTCCAGCAGAGCCAATCTCTGATGGCTCTGAAGATGATGGACATGCTGCTGGCCAAAGCTGGGCCATTTAGAGATGTTGGTTATGCCTCTGTGATAACATATTTAAGAAGAAATCAAAACAATGTGAGCATGCACTTCTTTCTAGCCAGAGAACGATGAGGAGGTGAGAACATGTGAGGGAAAACAGCATGGAGACACCAAGGTCAGTGGAGAAGGTGGGGGAGGAGGTACTGCTGGCGCTGAAGCCAAGAATCCTCTGCTGGCCCTGGTGAAGACCATGGTGGAGCAGGTTGTCCCCTGCAGCCCATGGGGGATGCAGAGATCCCCCACAGCCCGTGGGGAGTGGGTAGATGCCTGGAGGAGGCTGTGGTCCAGTGGGAGACCCCATGGAGAGAGAGGCCTTGCTCCCGAGATGGAACAGCCTGGCCTCGGAGGTCTGCACCCTGTGGACGAGGGACCTGTTAATAGTTCTCCTGACAAATGTCCAGCAGCAGAGGTTGGGTGTTGGTGGTCTGTCAAAAATTGGCTTCCCAGAGTCTCAAGGTGAAGGAGGCAGCAGAGCTTCATGCAGGGGCTCAGCTCCTGCTGCCTCTGCAGGCTTCTGGAGATGTTCTGGAGATGTTAAGTGTCCTTTATGTTTTCTCTGAGAAGTGTCACAGTTGCGTATCATTCACTTTTACTTTCGTAGTCCAGAAGAAATCCAGTGTCAGTAACATAGGTGGCGACAAGATGAGGGACCAATGACATAGCAAGAGGGTTCAAACAGCTGACAAGAAAATGGATGAATTTACAGATGTTTAACCTTTATTAACTTTGCTGCTCTGGCTCCCCAGGGATGAGAAGAACCAGTCCATCATCGTTAGCGGGGAGTCGGGGGCGGGGAAGACAGTCTCTGCCAAATATGCCATGCGCTTCTTCGCCACCGTCGGGGGCTCCGCCAGCAAGACCAACATCGAGGCCAAAGTCCTGGCCTCCAGCCCCATCATGGAGGTAAAACTGCACCATTTTTTTTTAGCTGCTTGCCCTGATCACTGAGTCTCTCCATAAGTCACAAGTGCGGTGAGAACCCCTGGGGACTTTCCAGACAGGTCTGATTTACAGTGTAGCAGCATCCTGGAGCTGAATGGAGATGCAGAAATACACTGACAGCCTCCATTTAGACCACCCCAACTGCACCTGAGTTTGATGGTCTTAAAGCTGAGCCTGAGTACCCCCAGCACAGCTCCAGGAGCTGGGCTTTGTTGGGGCTCCAGAGCGGAGAGCCCAAGCAGTGCAGCCAGGACCGTTAGTGTTTTATCGTCTTCTTAGTCCTTTGTCACTGCATGGTGCCCCTAATCTCATTCTGTTATTGTGCAAACATGGAATAGGAAATAAAGGGATTAGTCCATTTGAGATACTTGAATGCATTTTAATTTTTGTTAGTTTTTTGTTGCTATCAGTCATATATCGACCTCTTCCCCCAGGCAGCAGCAGCAGGATGAAAGGACGTAGTCTTGAGCTGTGCCAGGGAGGGTTTAGGTTGGACCTTAGAAAGAATTTTGTCGGGGATAGGTGGTCAGGCATTGGAAGGGGCTGCCCAGGGAGGTTTGGAGTCTCCATCCCTGGAGGTGTCCAGGGAAGGAATGGATGTGGCACTCAGTGTTCTGGGCTCATGAGAAGGTGGGGATCAGGCACAGGTTAGAGTCCATCATCTTGGAGGGATTTTCCAATGTAATTGATCTGTGATACAGGAATAACGAGTCCCATTATAGGGAAATCTCTGCTCTGAAGGAAAAGAATTCTTGTTATAAATACAAAAGAAAGGGAAAAAGCAGCCTTGTTTCCTTTCACTGAGGCCAGATGCTGAAAATAAATGTCTGAGTGCTTAAATCCCATTTTCCAAACAGATTTTGGAGTAATGAAGTGCCTTCAGTTGCTTTGGGCTTTTCCAAAGTGCACAAAGCACATCAGACTCTTGTGACTTCCTTTTCAGGACAGGAGCTAGCAGTGCTGTTTTAGTGGAGTGTAGCATCATCCTGTGCTTAACCTTAGGCTTGGCTCAGCCTTTAGAGATGCTTCCCATCATGGTGCCTCCTGCCAAATTGTCTGACAGACACAGAGGTGAGGGCTGATTCAGGGTGAGACCCAACCTGACAGGCAGCACGTGGGGTCTGACATCCTGCTGCCTGCTGTGGGGGATGAGCTGGGCCGTCGCAATAATTGATGGTGCAGGTGAGCAGTAAGAAAAACCACCCAGGTGTGTGGCTGATGGGGAAAACTCACTGATTTCTAGTTTACTTCTTCCCTCACCCATCTCCTCTGCCTCTGTGAAATGCAGCTGCAATACCAGGGGACAATTAAAACCATTTAAAAAAAAAAAATTCATAGTGCACGCTATTCTTCTACATGACCCCAGAATTTTATTGCTCTAATTTTCCTCCCCGTGTTCAGTTCTGGTTGTAATTTCTAAGTGCTGAGGCTGGGCAACCTGCCTGTCTTTATTGGACATTGATGAGAACATTGCCTATGCAGAAAAAAAAGGTAAAAGAAAACTGCCTGGTTAGCAGAAAACCCCTGAGTTAAATGGGCTTGAGGGGAAGGAGACCTGTCCAGGGAAGCTGCTGGTGTTGACTCTGAACAAAGGTGGGGGCATTCTACAAGGCAGAAGAGGAATGTTGAGGCTGTTGGGATGTAGATGATTTAATTACTGTACAAATACTCATTGCTGTTTATATGCATTTTTGTTCCATAAAAACCCTGAAGACACCACATTTTCAGTGAAGAATCCTCCCTAAGGTCACACTGTTGTTCTGCCTTTTGCACGTGGGAAGGGGTTTTCCTCAAATCCTCCTGTGACTGTTTATATGTAAACACTGATTGCAAACTGAAATGTTTAAAAAAATTCTAAAATTCAATTAAAATTTAATGTTTAATTTTTTTTGTGTCATGCAGGCCTTTGGAAATGCTAAAACAACAAGAAATGACAACAGCAGCCGCTTTGGGAAATACATTCAGATTGGCTTTGATAAAAGATACCACATCATTGGTGCCAACATGAGGACATATCTGCTGGAAAAATCTCGGGTTGTGTTTCAGGTGAGGAGTTGTGGGACTTTTTTCTTTTTTTCCTTTTGGGTGCTGTATTCCAGGAATTCGATAGCCTGGGTCTTTTCTATGGATTAAAAAAACCCCAAAATCTCTTCACAACTAGAATCACAGAATCATTTAGGTTGGAAGTGACCTTTAAAAGCATCGAGTCCAACCAACCCTCCGCACTGCCCAGGCCACCACTAAACCCTCATTGAATCATCATCAGGAATGATTTGGGCTGGAAGGGCTGGAAGGTGGGCTTAAAAGATCACCTCATTCCATCCCCTACCATAGTCAGGGTCACCTTCCACTGTCCCAGGCTGCTCCAAGCCCTGTCCAGCCTGGCCTTGGACACTGCCAGGGATCCAGGGGCAGCCACAGCTTCTCTGGGCACCCTGTGCCAGAGCCTCACCACCCTCACAGCCAGGAATTCCTGTCCAATATACCACCTAAACCAACTCTCTGTCAATAGGAAGCCATTCCCCCTTTTCTTGTCAATCCATGCTCTTGTACAAAGCCCCTCTAAATTTTCCTTGTGATCACATCCCCAAGTGCCTGTCCCTACCAAGTGTGCTTGAGATCTCCCAAAAATCACCAACAAGAGTATGAGCAAAAGTCAGATTTAATATTAAACTACAATTTAACAGATTCGTTGGCAAGATTCGCTTCACTTACAAAGGACAACTAAAGCACAACAAGGGAAAGAAAGGACCTCGAGTAGTGAGGGTATCAGCCTAGGACTTGTCGTGTTTCAGTGACCCTCCAGGTATAGCAAAGCTGAGGGTTTCTGGCTCTGAGAGGTCCCACTCAGAGGGACATTGCTGCTCACATCCTGCTGAGGTCCAGGAGAGCTCCAAGGGCCTCATCTTGGACAGCTGTTTTTGGGGTTGGACAGGAGAGGGCTTTAGTCATGACAAGCTTTCACGTGGCCACGGTTTGTGTGGACACTTTGTTTGGAAGTGTGAGAACAAGGACGTTAAGCCATTGAGGGGAGAGAAATGTTTTCCGTGGCTGATGATGAGAAAAACAGAAGGTTGTTAGGAGTCTGTGGGAGCAGAGAGTGTTTTTGATAAGGTGAGAAAGAGCTGAGTGCAGGTGGCGTTTTCAAGGCCAAGGCCTGGGAGGCATTTCTCATCTCTCATTGCAGCCTGGAAAGGAGTTGGGGATGGGGATGATGCACCACAGTGCCACATCCACTCAGCTTTTAAATCCCTTGGGGGATGGGGACTTCACCACAGCTCTGGCAGCTGTGCCAGGGCTGGACAACCCTTTCCATGAAGAAATTGTTCCTAATATCCAACCGAAACCTACCCTGGCACAACCTAAGGCCATTTATTCTTCTCCTGTCGCTTTCCTGGTGGACACAGCTTCCAGATGTATCTTTCAGACTCAGTTTTGGAACTCTTTATGATTCCTACCTGATGAGACTTGTCCTGGGCTAAGGTTTACCTGGGAGACTTGTTAGATAAAGAGCTGGGGGGAACAAATTGCAGGCAATAGTGTTCAGTTTTGAAGACAAAGGAGGAACAGGAGAAGGGCTAAGAAAGCTGATGTCTGTGCCACTGCACATCCCTTGGGTTTCTTGCGCAGGCTCAGGAACAGCTTTCTTGGTTTGTGCTTGGGATGTAGCTCAGAAGCACCTGCAAAAATTCTGTCCTTAAAGAAAAGTGCCCCGACTGCAAAAAATGCTAAAAAAATGACAACTTTGAGAACCCATGAAGAGTAAACCACCTTTTTTATATTACTCTGGGTTTGCAATTCAGCCAGCAAGCGCTGGCTTGCTGTCTTACTTAGCCTGGTTATTCCAGAGAGAGATAAGATGTGGAAGGCAATATGGAATTATTTACTTTCTTTGCCAGATGGGCAATGGTGTTGGTCAGGCTTGGCACCTCCTTTCTCTCAGGTGAAAAGGAAAAAGTCCTTGTGTTGGTGTCACTGAAGGGGTCTCAGTGGTGGGAAGCAGGGGATGGGACTGGGGTGGCCCTGGGCTCTGGAAGCACTGCTGTGACCTCTCTGTGCTTCTGGTAACTCAGCATTTCCCTGCAGGCAGAGGACGAGCGCAACTACCACATCTTCTATCAGCTCTGTGCCTCCTCAAGCCTTCCAGAATTCAAAGACCTTGGACTCAGTAAGTTTGGCACATCTCTGTGCACTGGTGGCTGCTGCTGGGGTCTGGTGGCAGCAGGAGGACGTGGTGGGGCTAGAAATGCTGGTCACTGGGGACGCCCTGTCCCCGAGGTGGGAGGAGGGGAGGGAGATGAGCTCCAAGGGCTTCTGCTCCTGGGTGGAGCACAGGTTTGCTCACCCCATCACCAGGGATGTGGCAACTTGGGTGAGGGTGGTGAGGCCCTGGCACAGGGTGCCCAGAGAAGCTGTGGCTGCCCCTGGATCCCTGGAAATGTCCAAGGCCAGGCTGGACAGGGTTTGGAGCAACCTGGGATAGTGGAAGGTGTCCCTTTAGGGTCCTTTCCAATCCAGACTATTCGGGATTCTGTAATTCTGTAAAAATTGGCAGCAGAGCCACAGCCACATGCTGTGGTATATGCCAGCTGGTGCAGGGAGATCATGTGTTAATATTGTACCAAGCTTGCAAAGGTATGTATTTTAAATCAAATGGAGTGTGGGCTGATCTAGCCAGTGTTTTGGCAGGAGTGGTTGTATCCTTTGAATCCTTTATGGTTTTTTTTCAGTGGTTAACTCCTGCAACAGGTTGAGTTTTTTTATTCTGGGATTTGCAGCAAAACCTCTGTAGAACACCTGATTCAGAGCCTTTGCACTTGCAGCAGGGCATGAAGAGATGTTTTTTAGTTATTCTTAAATCTTGAATATTTGTTGTTGCTTAGAAAGAATGGCAAGGCTTAAACCATGTTTTTTACCTGTTTTAAAAAGTGAGCAAAGCAGGTTCTGATCCCACCATAGGGTCTTGGAGAAGTTCCCATCCAGAATACAGAGGAATAGCAAATGAAGAGAGGGGCTTTAAGTTTCTGGGTAATTCTGAGCTTTTCTTAATGACCTTTTGGGTCACTGTAGGCACATTGCCAACATAGAGCACATCACTTTGATGTGCTTTCCACTTTCAAGAGTTTCTGCCATAGTTAAGTGTTTCATTTTTAAAAACATACGCTGGGTAACGATGATGTCTGCTGGCATCTTAAAATTCAGACACAAATTATTTCATCTCAGTCTGGGAGATGAGTTGACGTGTGAGAGCTCCAGCTGTGAAACCACTGCTTTCTTGGGGGCATGTGGATCAGGGAAAACACCAGTCTTACTCATCACAGCTCTCTTAAAGCATCATCTATGTTTGTGGTGACTGGTGGTGGTGGACGCTGAGAGGTTTTTGCTGTCCTGCTGCATCACCCAGGACACGTTTATGCTGTTGTGACTGTGGCTCAACTTCAGCAACTCAGGGATGAATCTGTAATGACCACAGCTGGCAGTGCAGGACGCAGTGGGTGCCAGGGCCATTAGCACACAAGGAAGCCTTTTTGGGTAATTTCTAATCACAATTTGGTGATAGTGCACGTCAGTCTCCAGATGCTCTCTGTGGCACTTTGCATTTGCTGTGTCTCAGCATGCCACAGGTATTGGAAAAGGAGTGGTTCTTTCCAGAGGTGAAAGTGTGTGTCCTTGGTGCTTCCTGCCCTCTCACCTGGCATAGCTGAAAAACGCCTCCCCCAAGTGTTTTGGTAGCTGTCAGAAGTGGGGCAGCTCACGCTCTCAGTGGGGACAGGGATGTCCCCACTGAGCTGCTCCTGTCGGTGTGGCACAGGCTCTGCCTTGTCCTGAGGAATTGCTGGTGCTGGGCAGTGCTCTGTGGGTGCAGAGGTGCACAATTCACTTGTTTTTCTTTTCTTCTGAGTGATGTTTTTCATTTCCAGCTTTGCCTTGGATTTACTGGCCTGTATGAAGATGACTAGTCAGAACTCAGATTTATTTCCTCGTGTGAGCTGTACTTACCTGTCAACCTTGTCTTCCCAAGGCTTATACAAAACAAGAGGTGTCTTGATGTGAAAATCCACCTTTTATTACACGTGGAGGAGGGTGTATATTTTTCCGTACTAAAAAAATAGGATCTGTTGCTTCTCCTTTGGGTCTTGCATAAACAAAGGATTGTTGTTACTTTCTTTTATGTTGCAAGATGCTGGAAAACAAAAAGAGTCCCTAAGCATACATGGGCCCAGCAGAGCAAACTAGTGTTGGCTTCAGTCAGAGTGATCCTAAAGGCTTAATTTTAAACTAGAAAGTAAATATTTGACTTTAAATGTTGATGTGCAATGCAAGTGCCTTTTGAAGTGTGGTGTCTAGCTTAATGATGCCTGGGCAGTGGTGCAAGTCAGGAATGTGTTTTATTTGTTTGCAATGAATCAAAGGGTTTATGTAGTTGTCAAAATAATTACAGAGATCTTGAAATGTAGAGATTGGAGTCAGTTGTATCAGGGATGACTTGAGGCAGAAACAGATCCTGGTGTGGATGTTAAAATTGAAAGCTGATGGTCCTGATGCCATCAGCCTCCACCAGCCCTGGTGCACCTTGTGGGGTGATGTGCAGCAGCATCAAGCTGTGAATGTGACGTGCTCCACCATGGGCTGGGTGAGCTCTGTTCTGCTGGGGGACCGCGAGAGACATTGTCTGCCTGACCCAAATCAGCGCTTTCTGCCCCTGTTCTCTATGCTCCAGCAATGTGCAGAATTACTGAAACCTCCATGTTGCAGAGCTTTGTATGCCAAAAAGAATTAAACATTTTTCTTTATAGCCTGAAAGTACAGATAATGCAGAAACCTGTGGGAGAGCTGGGAAGGGATGGGGAGATTCTGGTGGCAATTTGAGTCAAAAAACATGCAGATTGCAGTGATTTTAAAGGTTACCACTAGGCTGGTGTGGAACACACAGTAGGCTTTTTCTCTATATTCATGACGCTTGGGAAATATGTTTGTGTGTATTAATGAATGGGTTTTGGCAAATGACACCTACTCAGTTCAAAAGAGGCTGAGGCTGGTGCTGAGAACTGATTCTGCGTGGGCTGGGGAGGCTGTGCAGGGGCTGGGCTCCCCCAGCCCTCTCAGGGGACAAGCTGTGCCAGCAGCCTTGGGCACACATCTCACTGCTTTGAGCCTCAAGTAGAGCCATGTTTTAGGGAGGGGAATTACACGTGCAGCTTTTCTAGGGGAACATAAATCCCGTGATCTCTTCTTGTTATATCTGAGTTTGAAATGCCTCTGAGTCTCCATGGGATTTATAGGTGTCATCCTGGAGTAACTTTGCTGAAGAACAGATGATGAAGTGGTGTAATGCAGGCACAGCGAGCCGTTCTCTGTTCCCTTTGCTCCCAAGGCCTCAGGCTTTATGTGGAAAAGGTGTTAAATTATCTGAATCAGTCATGGGTATGTAAAACAGGATAAGGAGCTATTGAAAGTAGTCACCTCAGTATTTGAAATGGTCTTCCCCATGCGATGGAGCTGCTATTAGAATCCCAAATACACCACAGCACTGCCCTGACTGCTCTTGATTTGCATGAGAAGAGCTTTCATCCCTGCAGGAAACAGCTACAGTCACTTACCACGGTTCTGCTTCAGTCCATTTCTGACTAACTGTGATTTAAAGGAGACAGGTGCCCTGCAGGGGTGGACAGGGAGCATCCCAGTGCATGTTCTGGGGAGTGTCTCAGGGGTGAGTGCTGCTTGCTGATATATTTCTCCTCTTTCTTCTCTACCAGCATGTGCCGAAGACTTTTTCTACGCTTCTCAGGGAGGTGACACATCCATTGAGGGCGTGGATGATGCTGCTGACTTTGAGAAAATGAGGCATGCCTTCAGCCTGCTCGGTAAGGGCTTGCTCTGCTTGAGGCCTGCCAAGCAGAAGTCTCTAGCAATTGTTGTCATTGTTTTGTCTGAATTACAGCGTTCCTGTTGACCTAGTTGACTCTACTTTGTTCTTGAGTAGGAGCTACAGAAGTGTTTCTAGTGGCTGTCTGTGAAACAGCAGAGAAATGGAGAAGGACACAGAATTCAAGAGAAACTTAAGCCATTCTGAAGTCAAAGCAGGGCTGCAGTATTGACTTGCTATTTTTTACCCTGTTTACAAGCAGGAAAAGAGCTATTACTCTGCAGTTCAGTCTGTGTTGTGGTTGAGGGTGATGTCACTTCTTGGATCACAGCGTTGTACTGAGTAGCTGATTCCTGGAAATAATGAGCTGAGTACATCCCTGCTGTGCAGAGTCCACATCTACATGGCAGCTGCACAATCTATGGCTGTGAGCAGCCCCCATGCCTGCAGCAGGGGAGCAGAGCTGTTCCCTGCCTGCATCAGGGCTCTTTGAAAGGAAAACTTGCCCTCTTTATTTATATTTATCTGAAACCAAATTTATAAATCCTGGTCAGTCTCAGTGCCTCTCAGTTCCATTTCACAGCTGGCTGTGAGATCCCCTGACCAGCTGTGCCTGCAGCGAGTGTGGGGATTCATTGCAGGCTGTAGAACTGCAAGTGTTGCCCCCAAATTTGTCCTTTTGGTGTTTTAGATGGTTTCAATCTCTTTCTCTTTGGGGTGAAAGTGGAATTTTGTCTTTACCGTCCTCTTGTTCAGCTTGTGTGACTTCTAACTGTTAACTGCTCAAAAAAATTAATTTCTGGTTTCTCCAAACTTGCCCACAGGACAGTAATCCCCAGGGAACTCTCTCTCCATCCCCTTGGCATGTGTGGTCTCTCTTTGGTTCCCTTCTCTGCCTCCCCAGGCAGCCTTCATCTCTCCTTGCTGGTCCCTGGGAAGCACTGTGAGAGTATCTTCCTCTGGGGCCAGTTTGATGATGGTTTTCTGTTCTTCACATGCTACTCTGCCTGTTCTTCCTCATTTTCCTTCAGTGTTTCCCAGCTCTGTTTCTGTTCAGGACCTGGTTGAAATTGCTGTTACAGTTTCCAGTCTTGCCTTTCTATGTGTAACAAGGAGAAGTCAGATTTATCTGCAAATCCCCAATCCCAGCCAGGCTTAACTTCAATTAGGAGTTCCATGTAAGAGCAGAGCATTGCTCCTTTTAGTAACCTTGAAACATTTCTCACTGTGCTGATAACAGGAAAGTCCCGAGAGAGAGAAAGGGAAGCTCTGGATAATTCAGAAACCAGCAGGTGATGTCTCAGACCTTGGGTGGATAATTAGGACACCAGCCCTGAGCACAAAAGGGACAGAGAAACCCAGCTGGGATGTAAAAAAAAAGTAAGGTACGGCAAGACGGCCGTGTGCAGGCTGCTGCTGAGCAAAACTCCTGCTGGGAACGCCTGTAAATCCTGCCAGAAAAATAGACAAAGCAATATATAAATACCTAAAGCAATAACATGTTACACCCCCAGTAAAGACCCACAACACGTAGCTCTTGTCAAGTCGCTGGGGATGGTAAGACAGAGCTCCACATCACCTCCCTGGTGGCTTGCTGTGGCACCAGCATGGAGGTGTTGTGCCTCGTGTGCAAGGCTTTCATTTTCGCTTCTGTTTGTGGGATGTTGGCAATAAGTTGTAATTTCTGTGCTTTGGTTGTCAGCGGACTGTGATCGCAGAGAATCAGCTCCTTGTTCTGTGAAAGCTGCAGAGCCCATGTAGCTCTGATCCTATTTGATCACTGTGGAGCAGCATCCTTGCTTTTGGGTATATTAAACCCATCTGCGTTAAAACTGAAAGTTAATGGTGTAAAGCCTCATGATTCTGAAAACCAATCACCTGGGAAGGAAATCAAACACCGCAAGTGCCTTCAAATAAACTTAAAATCGTGTTTCATTTTCTGTTGTGACAATCGGCTATCAATTGTTCCCGCAGGAGTGGAGGAGTCTCATCAGATGGCCATTTTTAGGATAATCGCTGCCATTCTGCACCTAGGGAACTTGGCAATCGAAGGGGAACGGGACAGGGAAGCCTGCAGAGTGTCGGTAGGTCATCCTCAGGAGGGCAGCATGTGGGGAGCTTGGTGCACTCAGGAGTCAGGCCATGGTCATGTGTTGAGCTTCACAGTGGTCTCCTTTGGTAGAAAGCCTTTTTCCTCCTGGTTTTCTTTGGCTTTTTTGAAAACACATTGTAATTCCCTAATTGCTTTGTTTTTCTGGGGAGATCATGCATTATTTCTCCTCCTTAGCCAGCCTGAAAGCAAGATTGTTCAAAAATTACTTACGTCTCTTCCATGCCAACCCACCTTTACCTCATCCTGCTTCCTTAAACACCTAGTGCAGGGTGTTGGGGAGTGGTGACACTGATGGTGACACCAGCACAAGGCGTGATGCTCTACAACCACTTTCCTGTTGGCAAAGCCATGGAGCTGGAGCTTCTAAAACAGCCAGAGGAGCACTGCACAGTTAATTAGGAAAAATAAATAACTCTACAGATGCCTTGGAGGCACTTTTTCTGTTTCTGTGTTTGTTCAGAGGTGGGGAAAAATAAAGCAATTATATGGAAAATACTGTCCTATAAATTATCATTGCATCCCAGGCTGGGTCGTTTGTTCCTAATTAAAGTATTAAAAGGGTTCTGCACACACTTTAGTGTTACCCTTGAGATAATGTGGTGTTCAGTGAATTAGATGCTGGTAGTAATTTACTTGATATTTGGCAGCATGGATATGTGAAAGCCGCCTGCTTCAACAGTGTTTAGTTCTGTTAATGAAGTTCATGTTGTTTAATTACCTTCAAATGTAATTGCAAGGTATTAAATCAATTCTGTTACAACCTTGACTCTTGGTCAAAAAGGTATCGTAGGAATATAACATCCTAGAATTCTTGTAAAATGCAATTTTTTTCTCCATGTCCAAACTCATCCAGCATTTCTAAGTACACTTATCTAACTGGAAACCATTTACTTCCTCTAGAAATGTATTGCTACACAATGGAAGGGGAAATTGTTTTCTCACTGTCCAAAAGGCAGTGCCTGCTCTCTTAGTTTAATAGAGACTCAGAACTGCTTTGTCTTAATTTGAGTGGGGGAGAAGTACATTGCACTAAAGAAAATGAAGTTCACATTTAATTTTATTAATTGTGCAAGGCCCAAGCCCTTCTGGCAGTGCACGATTTACAACTTTGTTCAGAATGGAGGTATTTTGTAAAAGGCATGGTGTCATTGCATACCCTAAGCTTTACCCTGAGGCATAATCAGGGCTGCTCTGGGGGAGAGCATGGCTGCATGCTCGAGGAGGAGTGAAGTGAAGAATGCTCTTTCCTTTGGAAATTTGCTCTTTGTGAAAATGGAGAGCTCAAGGATAACCAGAGCAGAGCTGGGCCTTGGTAGCACTGTCCAGAGCTGTGTGTGAGCTGTCCCACCCCTGCCCATGAGGACTGGCACAGCAGGATGGGTGTCACAGCGTTCCCATTCCTGGCACCCACACAGACACAGGCTCTCCCCAGATGGTTATAAAACACTGCTATTTCTTGCACAGATCTGTGAGCTTGAGTGTTAAAACACCAGTCTGGGGTGTCATAAACCTGCTGACTTTGCTTCTGGTCCCCTCCAGAGTGAGGATGAGCACCTGAGAAACTTCTGTGGGCTGCTGGGCGTGGAGCACAGCCAGATGGAGCACTGGCTCTGCCACCGCAAGATCGTCACCACGGCTGAGACCTACGTGAAGAACATGTCCCTGCAGGAGGTGGTGAATGCCAGGAACGGTCTGGCCAAGCGCATCTATGCCCAGCTCTTCAACTGGATCGTGCAGCACATCAACAAAGCCCTGCACACCATGGTGAAGCAGCACTCCTTCATCGGCGTGCTCGACATCTATGGGTAGGCACTGTCCCTGCTGTCCAGGCTGCTCCAGTAATCCTTTAAAATTTGTGTTCCCCTTCTTGCAAGGCACACTTGGCCTTGGCTGGTGGCAGGTGATGGGAGTAATAATCGAAAGGAGCACAAAAAAGTGTAGTTTGTTGTTTTGATCCTCCTTCAGTCTGTGCAGCCTGCACCCTGAAATGGTACACGCAGGTCTGTGTGAGCACTGGGTTCTGAGATTTACCTTCCCATCTCGGGTTTCTGTCTCCTGAGCTGTTTGAAACAACATTAAAGGTGAGCTGGGGTAAAGGTGCCTGGTCTTGCTGTGGGGTTTGAGGAAATTACTTTGCTGCTGCAGGGCTCTGGTGCAGTGAGAGCTTTTGGAGGACCTTGGGAACCTGGTGGGGACATAAGGTGCAAAAAGCTCTTGCAAGGCTTGCAATCTGTGACCTCAGGGGCAATGAGCTGCTTTAAAATTGTTCTGGGTACCAGTTACTGCCTGGTCTGTCGTCCTGGCACTTGAGTGGTGGTAGAAGAGGGATGTGAGAGTTCACTTTAGCTGAAGTGCTGGAAAGGAGCAGAAGATGGAGGAAAAAGCGAGGGTTCCTGTCAGTTGTGGGGTGGAAAAGGAAAGAGGCCTTGTGGGTTTGGGTTTTACCCTCCATTCCTTCAACACCAGTCTTTTTCTGCCTCTCTGGGAAGCAAGGACAAAGCAGAAGTCGCAGGTTGCCCAGACAGGTAGTGGATGCTCCATGCAAGGCCAGTTGGATGGCACTTGGAGCAGCCTGCTCTAGTGGAAGTGTCCCTGTCCATGGCATGTGGGGACTGGATGACCTTTAGAGGTCCTTCCAACCCAAAGCCATTCTGGGATTCTGTGTTTCTCAGTGGGACAGCAGTGGCCTCCTGTTCTCCCTTAACATATTAAGGTGGTCAGTTGTTCCTGTTTCGGAGGGAAAGGGGGAATGCACAAGTTGCAGCTGCTCCAGGAGGCAGTCCCTAACCCAGTGCAGTCGCTGTGCTTGCTCAGTCCCAAACCCTGTGTCATGGCAGACTCCTCTGAAGGTCTGTCAGCTCTAGGGGAACCTCAGGTTCAGAATGAAATCCATCCAAAACAGTTGTGGATGAGAACAAAAAACACTGAATGATTTTATGGCTGTTACACCTATGCAATTGCTGGAACTGGATCTTGTCTACAAACCCACCCATGAGGTTTCTACAGCTGCTGCTGTTTGGGATGTTGATTTTGACGTCTGCTGGGCAACCATAGCAGCTGAAGGGATGCCAGAAAGTGCTGTAGCTCCAGTGCAGCCCCACTGTCTGCTCATCTCCATCAATAACTGCTGCTGTATGGCAAGGTTTGCAGGAACACTGCTATCAAGTATGACAACAACACAGTTCTGTTTGATTTGGGATTTCAGTAGCATAGCTTGAGGTGATGAGTTTGCTCTCATTTATTTGTAGGTTTCTGGGCACAGGACCTGGAGGATCGTAAATATGGCACAATCTGGTTCAAAGACTGTGTGAGATAGAGAAACTGTTTACCATCACTGTCCTTACAAATTGAAATTTTTCTGCAAGCTGGATTATGATAAATAAAGCTTTTAGATGGAACCCTGTGGGTGATGGTGGGTCCATACAGAAAATTGGATGCCTGTGTTAGAGGGTCAGACTTTCAGAAACCTGCATGAAAGGAGACTTGAAGATAAGGCTCATGAAAGATTAAGCTGGGCTTGAAAATCTGTTAGTGTGGAAGAAAAACCTCATTCAGCCGCAGGTCTGTGTGTCACGTCCAGTGCATGGGCCAGCAGATGTTTTCACAGCACTGGTGACAACAGCAGGGTTTTTGCACAAGGTCCTGCAGGTCCTATGAAAGAGGGAGATTTGCAGGGGAAGGTGAACATATTCTTGTGAGAGTCTGGTGTCCTAGGAAGACCATAAATCCCTTTCGTAAATGGGTATTGCTGTCTAAATGCTGAGTAATCAACAATGTAGTGAATTTGTGTGATGATAACCTGACTTTGCTGTGCTTTAAAAGTGGTTTGGTTCTCCTAACTCATGGTTTTTTTGAGGTTTTAATGCATTTTGCTGACTATAAGAGTGTTTTTTCTCTGAATGGATGCTGTTTTTTCCTTTCCTTTAGGACAGGGATTGAGCTGAAAAGGCAGGAAGCCTTCAGCCAGCTTCACAGCATGTCCCTGACATCCTGGGAGCTCCTCTGTCCCTGTGCTCCTGGGGAGGACTGTCCCCATGGGTGGGATTTCTAGGGATGTAATCCAGACACGGGATGCAGAAGCTGTACGGTTTTTCTTTTAACTTTCTAATGCTCAACTTTACATCTTTAATTCCCTGTGAACACTGAGGTGAGAGGGTGCAGCACTGAAAGCCTTTCTGTATTTAATGAAATGGTGTTGTTATTTGCTGTCGCAGCACCACTGCAGTCTGTCAGAGGAGTGGATTCACGTGGCACTCCTGCACTTGGTGGGGACAGCTTGTTCCCCCTCTTGTTTGCCATGTGAAGGGAAGTGTGAACACCCAGGCGACTAGCTGTGTGCTGGACTTATTCATGAACTTTAAATATTTTAATACAAACCTTGTTGCTGCAGAGGACTTAGGAGATTCCAGCCACACAGCAGAACGGGGAGCAGCAGAAAACACAAAATTCAGCGTTGTCCCCTCAAAAATGGTCTCACAAGAGCTGTCCCCAAGCTGGATGTGCCTTCCAGGGAGCCACAGTGATGGGCTGGAGTGGTGAATGTGCTTGTTTTTTTCACTAAGGTACAGTGCACTAAAATGAATAGAAACCAAAGAGGCACTGTTTGGCTTTCCATATCAGGATGTTGTCTTAGTGCAGTCACTCTGAAAAGGTAGGCCTTCCTGGCGAGCAACACGTGGGGCTGGCAACTAATCTGCTTTGTCAATTAGCCAATTGTGCTGGTAGAGTCCCTTAATTAGCAACTTTGTGAGATCTCCCTAGGAGCTGGTGCAGTACGGCAGCTCTGCCCCTAGCTGGGACCCGCTGGGAGAGTTCATAAATCACATCTGGTGTCTCTGAAGGGGAGAAAAAGTTTCTACTCTGATTTCTTTTCCTCATGTACTCTCACCCTCATTGCATTTTTCTACCTAGCTCACCATGCCTCTCCATCTCTGTTTTAATGAAGTCTTTTCTTTCCCTGGTGCTGTGATCAAGATCCTGCAGAAGCTGGTATTCCCAAAGAGTCCTGGGGAAGTCACGTCCCTTGAGTTGCTAGAGCTGGAGGCACTGATTCACTCATCCGTGCAACTGAGATGGAGCACAGTATGAGCTCCTCAAGGATGCATTGACCACTGAGGGCCAGGCCACGTGTTTAATCTGAACATTTGTTGTCCCAGACACCAAATTCTGTTGCATCAAAGACTGTCAAGCCCAGTTTCTGTGAAGGGAATGGATTAAGCATCTTCTGCTTGGCACAGGTGGCACCAGCTCCGGGGGCAGTGCCAGCCCCAGGGCAAGCAAAAAGAAAGCAGTCCCAGGTTTCCTCAAGGATTGTGGGGGTGATAAAAACACAAAACCAGCTAATTTTTCCCATTCTCCTTTTCCTTTTGCCATTTGGCATTGTATTTCCCCAGCGACTCTGGCATTTTGTGTGATGATGGCATTGTCACCTGGAAGTACATGGAGAATAACTGCATCACCTGCATAACAGCAGGGTGGTCCTCAGAAAGTGGCAGAAATATTGATTATTTCGAGGAGGAGAGGTTGGAAAGAAATGGCTTTATTTATTCAGTGTTTTAAGACTGTTCTTCCAGCTCCTACAGTGCCTATTACCCGAACAATTATTTAGTCACACATTTATCATTACAGCAGCTTACTCATTGCACACAGGAAGCCTTCCCACTTCTCACCATAGTTTAATCCTTAGTCATGTGTCAAAGACCTTTTTTTCCCTTTCCCCCATCCAACTGGGCCCTAGAAATAGAAAAATAAAACACATAATTCCCAGTGGTAGCTCAAAATGCCCTGTTTGGGTTTTAAGAGCAAGCCTGATTCCCTGTGCCTGTCCCTGGATGTCGCATGCTTCAAACTCAGGGGCTTCACTTGGCTTCCTGCTCCTTACCTGGAGTTTGTGTTATTAAAAATGCGTAGTTTTTTCCTTTCTGCTTGTGACTAGGAAGCTATTTTTGGGCTTGGTTTGGAGTTGATGTGTGGAAGGGTAGGATGATATGTTGGGGTGGAGAGCTGTAGAAGCCCTGGTGAGGAGGTGGGTCACTGAGTCCAGCACCAAGGTCCCTCTAAGGTTGCTCTAAGGAATGTGGAGTTGGAGCTGAAATCACCATTTTCTCCCTTCTGCCTTCCAGAAGTTGATTACTCACGTATGTCTAATTTTTGTGCTAACAGGGATGCAGTACAGAAGCTATAATTACAAATTTAATACCTTCTTTTTCTGCTCTATTAAATTCCATTAAAAATAGCACATTGGGTCTTTTAAGACGGCGGCTACTATTTCTTCATCACCTTTGCGGCAAATGTATTTGGACTTAATATTTCATAATATTTTTCCCCAGGAGAGGCAGTTACATTTCTTGTCTCAGACAGCACTGATGGGCAGGGAGCTGCAGTGACGCCAAATGTCTCATTCGTGCGTAGCAGGAGGGACCTCTTGAGTCCCTTGAGTTGTACCAAGGAAAGAGAGATGTTTTGAGGAAAAAAACTGTGAATCTGGAATAGAAGGAATTGAAGGAACTGGTTAAATAACTGGTGTTCCCCGTCACACAGATGACACCGGTTTATAGGGGGAAAAAAAAGACTATTTTGAGACAAAGCAATGCCTAATGCTGATTTATTCATTGCTTTGCAGGTTTGAAACTTTTGAAGTGAATAGCTTTGAACAGTTTTGTATCAACTATGCCAATGAAAAGCTCCAGCAGCAGTTCAACTCGGTAAGGTCAGCTTGGAAATGTTCCATAAAACTGAGCAGAAAATGTAACAGGCAGGATGGTTGTGTGTCTGGCTTCTGCTTAATGCCTTTTACCTGAATATGGGTCCTTGGGATACCTTTCTCCCAGACGTTTCACTGCAATGGCTCTAGATATTCCCATCAAGTTGAAAAATGTTGCTTACTTGATGTATAAACTTGATCCTGGAAATGGATTTGCATATGGTTTGTGCAAAGGCTCACAGATTGCTCTGAAAAAGTATGTAATTTGCCTTCTTCTTGGTGCTGTTTCAGTCCTGAAACAAAACCTGGATGGTCTCATGCTGATTTCTGGTGTGAATTAAAATAAATTATGGGTGTGGAAACCTTTCCATTAAGCATGGTTTAAACCTGTGAGATGAAAACTCTGTATTAAATAACAGGATTGGACACATTCCCCATTTTCCACTTGGACATGCCTCACAAAACCCAGAAATTTTCCTATTTTGCTAGAAACAAGCATTACCTATACTGGAAATGAAACCAGTAAGGGATTGTCTTCTGCTTTGGTTGTAAGTACGGAAAAAATTACTATTAATTTCAGGATACAGGGAAAACTTGTTAAATTTGAGCAGCTGCAGATTAGTTTGGCCCTTTGAAACCATATCATGTGCATGGACATGAACATTTGCAGTCAATCTAATGCATCAGATAGATCACTGCTGCTAAAAATGAAAAGTAAATTATGGATTGTATTTGCACTGTTCATATCTTACTTGGTATGTCTAACTATCACTTCTGAAGCTTATAAATTCAAACTCCAAGATGACATGTTTGAAGAGATTTTAAAAAGCTATCTTAGAAGGGAAAAAAAGTGCATTTGAAAAATCATTTTTTAATATGCTTTAGAGTATCTCAGATAGCCAGAGACAATTTATCTGCTTGGGCAGAGGTCTGAGATACGTAAGCCATGCAAAGATTTTTTTATTACGAGTTTTTTTAAATAAGACTTTGCAATGGAAGTGTCCCTGAGTGAGTCAGATGCTGATGCTGATATCCCTTCTAGGATGATGGGTGCTCTTTGTGAAGCGCTGCTTGCAGATGGGGGCACAGGCTCTTAGCCCTGGCTGGGCTCCCAGCTTGTGAACCTGCTTCAGGTCACTGCTTTAATCAGCAGAGCAATAAAGCAGAGAAGGATTTTTGTCAGCCCAAGAGATATATGTGTCATTGCCACATCAGTGTATGGCATCCACCTCCACGCTGTGACAACTTCAGTCATTTTGTAGTGAAAATAATTTAAAGCCCTATTTTCCCCTGTCCCGTGGTTTCCCAGTGAAATGCTTTCATTTTCCTTGCCGGGAGCTAGGCTGTGTAAATGGCAGAGTCTGGGCAGGCTGTACGTGAGGACACCCGGAGCCTCCATGGCTTCTGGATGTGCTCGTGGAATGCTGAACTCAGCAGGGACAAGGGCAAGGGGCTGTGCTCTGCTGGGGTCACTCTCAGTGACTCTGCTTTCTCCCAATCCCAGCACGTGTTCAAGCTGGAACAAGAGGAGTACATGATGGAGGGGATCCCTTGGACTCTCATTGACTTCTATGACAACCAGCCCTGCATTGACCTGATAGAGGCCAAGCTTGGCATCCTGGACCTGCTGGATGAAGAGTGCAAGGTAAAGAGGACCTCCTACCTGTTTAATTGTGTTTTTATTTATAAAAAAGATCAAAGAGTGGCCTTTATCCTGTAGTGTCTTGCAGGTGGGTAGGCATCTCCTTTCATGTGTGTTGCTGCTGTGCTCATGGCAAGAGTAGGCTTGAGCTGGCATTTTCTTTGGTTTGGAACACCTCAGAGCCTCCTTGGCAGGTGTTTGCTACAGATCTGGGTACCTGCACTCCCCGTGTGCAGCCAGTGCTCGTGTTTCTGGCCTGGCTGTACTTAGGAATAGCCATCGATTGAGACTTGATGTTTTTGGCATTGCCCAGGAGCTGGAGCTCCTCTCAAACCTTATTTTGTCCCAGGGAAAACCTGAATCCTTTTGCAACAGCTCTAGAGGGAAAGGTTTCGGGTCCATTATTTAGACTTTTCCCTGGACAAGGGTGTAGGACCTGTCTTTGTCTGGGAAGAGGGTTACATGTGAAGTGTTTGCTGTCCTCCAGGTACCAGACTGCCTTCCCAGGCATGGTGGGGCTGTCCCAGCCTGCACACCCCTCAAACTCAGCCCTGGTCTGGGCTGCAGACACTCTGGCTACCTCTTTGTGATGAGCTGGAAGTGGGGCTTTGCCCTTTTCGAATCTGCTCTCAGGAAGTCTCCTTAAAAATGAGAGCAAATTACACTTAATTTGATGTCCTTAAAAAATAGCATCTCAGCCAGCTCTGGCTCCGAAGGAGGTCAGATTATTTGCTTGATATTCAGCACCATTTCATCTGGTCTCTCTGCTATTAAGCCCTTTACACTTTTCAGGCTCAAACTGTCTCCTGGATGCTCTGAGGGCCATAAGGGAAGTTTCCCTGGTGTTGGGAGTAACACCTTTGTCTCCTCTCTGCAGCACCTGTCACTGGTTGCTGCTGGTGGCATTGCTGGTGGTGACATTGCAGCTCCTATGCACCAGCAGTAGATCTGCCTGGTACTACTTTTTTTCATACATACTTATTTTCTGACCAAAAAAAAAAAAAAGAAACACAAGATCTATTCCCTCCCCCTTCTCATCGAATGCCAATTATCTGGGTGTTTACCTGTCAGTGGGGGATGCTGTCATTAGTCACAGGCCCTTATTACCAGCCCTGTAATCGCCTCTTTTATAATAACCTGCAAGTGTTCTCCAGATTTATAAAAATTTCAGCAAAACCTGTCAGCTGAAAGCACCAGTTTAGGGATGAAAACCTTCACCCCCACGGCAGTGTTTCACCTCCCGGGGTGGGACCACAATAGGGTAATTACATGCCACCTCGTTAGAACCTACAGCAGTGGATAAAAACACTCTGGGACGGGAAACAGCGTCAGGGGACTATTTGGTACATAATAAAAGCATTACTGCAAATGCAGAGGGTTTGTCACTAACGTTCTTGCTTCACAGTGTGGGGTTTTTTTAATGTGTGGTTGGGGAGGAGGTGACTGGGTATGTGCTGAAGCAGTTCAGGAAGTGGAGGTCATAGGAGAGAATTCTTGCTGTGTTGGGGAAAATTGACATAGGAATTGGCAGTGAGAGAGAGGGCTCTTGAACTGGGATTGGAGTGTTAAGGACTAAACCTGTCTCATGAAAGCTAATGAGAAAGCCCCTAGTTCTTAAAACAGACTTTAGGATATAGAATCACCAAATCACAGAATGATTTGGTCTGGAAAGGACATTAAAGACCATCCAGTGCCACCCACTGCCATGGGCAGGGACACCTTCCACTCTCCCAGGTTGCTCCAAGCCCTGTCCAGCCTGGCCTTGGACACTGCCAGGGATCCAGGGGCAGCCACAGCTTCTCCGGGCACCCTGTGTGGGGGCCTTACCCCCCTCACAGGGAACAATTCCTTACAGTGTCCTGCCTAACCTTTTTTTCTGGCAGTGGGATGCCATTCCCTGTGTCCTGTGCCTCCATGTCATTGTGAAAAATCCATCTCCAGGAGGGAGGTGTTTGTGTTCGGGGTTTTTTTAACAGCTTTGAAATCTTAGGAGTTGGAAGCTGTTATAGAATTTTTAAGGTTGGAAGCAGCTTCTGGAGGAGGTGCTCATTTGGTTCTATCTCCAGTTACATCTGTGGTCTTCCCAGGAACCCTTATAATCTCTCCAGACTGTGACCTGTGTCTTTGCTAAGGGACCATAGCGCCCTGAAGGGCCTTTTCCCTGTTTCCTGCACTGGAGTTTCACCTGCTTGGATCTGTAGATTTTAGGAGGTCTTGATTTTGCTCTGATGCCAGAGGAACAGTGAAAGTTCATGTCCCACATCCAGAAAAGGCCTTGTCCAGAAACCAAGGCCACCAGGGTGGTGGGATATTGATGTGCTGTGACACAAACTGATGAGTCCAAAGAGGTGGGAAAGGGCAGAAGGGCATGCAGCAGACCCTCCCCTCTGGGGAGCTGTGAAGGGAGGATGCAGTCACCATGGGGCCAAGGGGGATATAATCTGGGAAAAGAGTAGAGCCTATCGGAAGAAATAAATGAGGGAGGCTGTCTTCTCTAAATCCGGTTGTGGGAAGATTGCTTGGATATCTGGAATGGATTTAGGGTATGGTTGCACTTGTGGAGGGAGTTATTTTCATGGAGGGGACAGCACACTTTGGAAGACTGAACACTTTGAGTTTTGAGGAAACATGTGGAGTGACTTTCACTCTCTGAAGAGGAGTAGCCAGTTGGGGTTGGTTTTCCAAGAGGCTTAAGTTATCCCTAGAGGAAACAGAAAACTCTCCGAAATGTAGTTGAACCTCTGTCAAAGCTGGATGAGCTGTCCTGCTTTTCAGGCTGAAACTACATACTATGTGGGAGAGCTGCCTGTCTTCCCGACACTTCTCAAGTGCCTTGGCCAATGCTTTCAGGCACAGGGTAGGATTTTTGGGGCTGTCCTGTGCAGGCCCATTGTTGGTCCTTGTGGGTCCTGTCCAGCTCAGGACAATCAGTGTTTCTGTGGTTCTGTTTGGACATACAGTCAGAGATTGCTGTGGATGCCCAGGTTTTTCCATAAGGTGTCCTGCTACCTCACTGATTCCTTGCATATGCCTACGCTGTTGGCATGGGAGTGGGAATGAAAAAATGAATGAAAAAAAAGTGTCCATTTGCATTAAGTGCACCCAGACAGGCTCGATCAAGAACAGGCTGATTGGAAGGGTTCATGTGTCAATCTCATCATTGTTGTCCAAGACTCATTAGGGATATTTCTGCTGAGGAGCAGGCTGACCCTGGGGCTGCCAACGAGGGCTGTGTCTCACCAAACCCTCATGTTCTTGAGCTCTTTGTGGCTCTGTTCTGTGCTTCATGGCATGTTGCCACTGTGTTATGCTGCTAATGTGCCAAATGCATTTTATAACACTGTTCAGAGGATGCTCTTTAACCTTTGCTGTGTCCTTCTGTCAAGTGCCAGGAATGCTGTACTCTGCTTCTGGCCGACTGCTTTTCCATCCCACTTGTCTCTGTGCATCGCTGCGAATTTGGGGATCTGAGCAAATGTGTTTTCCTTGTCTGGACTCGTTAGTTTTTTGGACATCAGAAATGGCCTTCCTGTCCGGGGGGATTTCTGCTCCACGAGCAGAGACACAGAGGTTGGACCCCTGGGCTTTCCTCTCGGGTGGGCTGCCTGATCCGTGGGCAGAACAGCTTCCCCTACGTCATGCTGTCAGCTCTGATGACTTTAAAGTCAGGCACATCACTTGCAGGGGAACGTGTCTCCAGAGTGCAGAAGCAGCCCAGGCCCTTTTCAGGCTTTAACTTACATTGGAGTGTTAAGGAGAAAAAGAATAAAATGTGAAGAGTTTCCACTGTGTTTTTCAGAGGGTGGACTTTTAGATCATTAGGTTTGAATTACAGAATCCCTGAATGGTTTGGGTGGGAAGGGACCTTAAGGGTCATCTCATTCCACCCCTGCCATTGGCAGGGGCACCTTCCACTGTCCCAGGGTGCTTTAAGCCCTGTCCAGCCTGGCCTTGGACACTGCCAGGGATCCAGGGGCAGCCACAGCTTCTCTGGGCACCCTGTGCCACCCTCGCAGGGAGGAATTTCTTCCTTTATTTAGATCTAAATCTAAATCTACCCTCCTTCACCTTAAGCCATTGGCCTTGATTTCTTTCATCTGTTTAATTGTCCTTCTGCTGGAGGTGGTGGAGGAGGAGGGAATCTCAGCCTTCAGTCCAGGCAATTCCAAGCATCTCCTCGCCTGGCTGGTGGGTTCTTGGTGGGTTCTAGATCCTGGGATGGAGAATGGGCAGACTGATCCTGTGGGGCTGCCCTGCCCGCAGTGCTGGGTGTGATTTTGGTTGCAGTAGCTCCTGGCAGCTCAGGGGACAGTGCATGGGGAGGGGAGGGGACCCTGCCTGTGGCAGGCAGAGGCACAGAGTGGGTGGCTGAGCACAGGCAGCAACCTTGTGCTACTTCTGGTCTCAGCTTTGTGATGTTTAAAGATTCCATTCAAAACTTGCATGACAGTTGCTCTTCCTCTTTCCCATCCCCTGAAAAAAAAGATGAGATAGCCTCTAAATAACTTTCTCAGTTGCTCTAAGGGCCTCAAACTGCCAAGCTAATACCAAAAGCTGTTATAATAGTGCAGATAATGGCCTTGTTAGTTTTTATCTCTGGAACTTGGTCCCTATCAGGTGCTTCTCGGGCAGCTAAAAATACCCAGGCTGCAGGACAGTGAGCAGGGCATGGAGAGCCCTCTTTCTGGGAGGAAGAGTGATGCCTTTGAAGTTCAGCTCTGAGATAAGCAGGTTTTTCAGCAAAGCGGATGGCCTGGAAGAGAGCTGGTGCAGGATAAATCTGGCTCAGGGTGGTTGCAGTGCTCCCGCTCTGCACCTGTGGCTTAGTCCTGAGCAGGAGGCACCCACTGATATCTCCAGAAAGGCTGTTTTTGCATATAAATATTAAATATAACCCATGAAAAGGAACACATCTACATTTATATAACTCCGTAATTTAAACGTGAATATTACCTTGCATAAATAAAGTATGTATATAATTGCATAGCTAAGTGCCTTTCAATATTTATAGATAGTCTGTGTATCCATAATTGGCTACACTTAAAAACTGTAAAATATAAATAAATGTGGTATAGCATGGCTTGCCTGAGTGGCTGCTGCATTTAATTCACCCTTGTTACAGGGATTGGCAGGAGATGCTTATCCCTGTGTCCAGAACCCTTCTGGTGTGTTTTGGTTTGCTGTCATGAAATCAAAGGCTTCTTCAGAACCACAGAAAGAAATATTCCTCATCTGTCTCATGTTTTCCTTCTTACTGTTCTCCATTTCTATATCCTCTGTCATTTTTCATATAAAGGTCTGTGTAAAGTCCTGATAGCTCTTCCTGCTGCTGCACAATCGTTCTGTGGTTTTTAGGCTTTATCCCATCTAAGTTTAAATACTGCCTGCGACTTTTGTTCCGAACCATTTATTTTTCTAACCTAAATATCCAACTAGACATTTTTTTAAAATAGGTGTGTGTATGTGCAGCCATTTTAAAATAGGTGTGTGTATGTGCTTAGCAGTGATCCATGGGTTGGGGATGAACCCTAACAGTGGTTCCTCTCAGTCCTGTGGGGGAACAACTGCACTTCTCATTTCCTTTGGTTTTCAAGAATTTTGTTTTGTTATGCTGGACTGGAAAAGTACAAAATAAAAGATATACACAGGTGCTGTCCTCCAATGCCCAAATGTTTTTTGTAAAGTGTTTGGGGGTTTTGGCTGGTTAGCAGAGAGGTACCTAAGCAGATCCTAAAAAAATGAGTCTGTACGTGGAGTATAGAGATATATTTAGTAATGGAAGTTGCAGCATGTTATTATATGCTGTGATACAGCTGTATGTGCTTAGAAAATAATGAAACAAAATAACAAAAATAAAATTCCCTGATCTTGAGTTACTGTGTTGCATTGCATTAATTTTACCTTTGTTTAGTGGGTAAAAACTGCAGGTGCTGGGGAGGAAGGTAAGCTCGAGCCCTGCTTGAAATGCTTTGTGAAAGTAGCCCATTCCTTTGCTGCACAGAGAGTTCTGTGAGGGTTTTTTGAAGTCACTGCCACTCTTTATGATTTCTCCATTCTCTGCCCGATCCTACCAAGCCAGTTCTTGGACAGCACCTGATATCTTGGTGTACCATGGCCAAATTATTTTGAAGGCATGTCCACATAGGCTTTGCACCCTGATTTTGATGTAAACAGGAGGCAGAAGGAGGGTTTGGCATTGAGGACATCTGTGGCACAGCAGGTTGGATGAGTGGGAAGAGGACATGGGAATCATTTGCCTGCAATAGGGCAGGTGTGTGGGTCTGAAGTCACAGCCCTATAAGTGTGGTTAAAGCATCCTGGGATTGGGATCTAAGTGATCCCAACCCAAGCCTGCTGAGAGGCAGAGCTTTCTGATGATTTATAATTCTATTAATATTTAATTTAGATATTTTAAAATTACCATTGTATTAACATTATTATTTTAAATTAAATAAACCAGAACTTTATGCATATGGTGTCAGGTGGCAGTTTCTGGAAACTGTTTGGTCACCCAAAATATCATTAAAAATAATGTTGGTGCCTAAGTAATTAATATATGTTAAGTGTAAAACTATTTCCTTAATATTTCTGGTTTAGTTAGTGGTTTTTTTGTTGCTGTTTGGGTTTTTTTGTGTGTGTGTGTGTGTATTTGGGTTTTTGTTTAGTTTTGGGTTTTCTTGTTTGGTTCTGGGTTTGTTTCTGCCTTTGTTGGGTTTTTTGTGTGTCGTTTTTCTTTGTTTGTTTATTTGGTTGGGTTTTGGGGGGTTTTTGTTGTTTATTTTGGATTTTGGGGGGGTTTGTTTGTTTTGGTTTTGTTTTGGTGGCTGGTTTTGGGTTTTTGGTTTGCTTTTCTGTTGTTTTTTTAGGGAGGGTTGTTTGTTTTTCTTCTGTTTCGGGGTTTGTGGGTGGGTTTTTTTGTTTCCTTTTTGGGCTTTTTCTTTGTTTGTTCGTTTGGGTTTTTTTGTTTGTTCTGTTTGTTTTGCCCTTTTTTTACCTACAAGAGCCATTCGGCTTGCTGGAGCAGCACCAACATTTGGGTGTCTCCTGCTGGAAATGCAGTTTCGGTGTGTTTGTCGTGGATATAAGTGAACACAAAGCCCCAGGTGGCCCTGGCAGTGTCCCCTTTGTCCCCATACAGTTGCCCAAGGGCACAGACCAGAACTGGGCGCAGAAGCTGTATGACCGCCATGCCACCGGCCAGCACTTCCAGAAACCTCGCATGTCCAACACCTCCTTCATCATCCGGCACTTCGCTGACAAGGTACTGAAATGGGAAATACACAGCAGGGGCAGGAAAGCCTCCTGCAGGAAAATCAATTTATAGCCTCCTGAGCTGCTCCTTGGTGATCGCAGTTTGGTCATCGTGGTTTGGTGCTCAAATCTAGATCAGCCCCGAGGGCTTCAGCCTCCCAGCTGTGGCTCTGAGCTGAGAATTGTCATGGCTTCTTGAGGAGACAAAAATCCTCTTTCCCAAAGCTGTGGTGAAGTGCTGGAAAAGGGAATGGTGTTTGAAGAGCAGGAGCTGTGAGTGTCAGCAAGACACAACGTGGGGAGGAGGTGAGAGGTGATCCTGGGCAGATCCCGCCTTTCTGAGGGAGAAAATACCAACTGTGGTACCAAACTAAACCAAATCCCACTGCCTGGTCCTTGGGGATTTTGCCCATGAGTTTCAGGTTCCTTGAAACCTTGGTGTGACAGATGTCGCTCATCACAGATGGAAATCTCAAAAGCTTGCAGTTACCCAAAACACAAATTTGTTAGAAAAAAAGTAAGAAGACCAACCCAAGGATGTGTCTGAGGAGCTGGACAAGATCCAGGTGCTGTGATGCCCTACAGGTGCTTCTCCTAACCATGTTTGCCCTGGGTGCCAGAGGCATCCATGGCAGAGGTTGGTAACTCACCTTTCCTTAGCCAAGTGGTTTTGTACCTGGATCCTTCACAAACAATACATCTTAGCAAGTTTTCCCTCTTTTTTTTCTTTTTTAAATTAATTTGGTGGTCACTTATTTCAGCCAACTTCAGTTGTAAAGAAAAAGAAATTTTCGTCTGTTCTCGCTAATTTTTCTTTTTTTTTCCATTCCCAACCCTCTGCAGTTTCAAAGCCCAAGAGACTTAGCCAGGGCATGTTTTGAGGTTTATTGATTAACTTACAAGGAGTTGAGGAGTGAACAAAGGAGTATGTAGAGTTATTGATGATCCTTGCATTTTTTACCCCGGCTTCCATGCAGAGCAATTTAATGACTTAAGAAACAATCTGTGTTTGCAGTAAGGGTTTTGCTTTCACTCAGATTGACTTCTTTTGATAAAAAGTGACCTTTAAATTCCAGCTATTCCTTTCCCCTCTCAGGTTTTTGGGTGAGCTCCTGACAGCAGGGGAGTGGTGGGAGCACCTTGGACCGGTGTGTTCGGAATTGACCCTCTGAGCGTCTTCATTTTTTCTGCTGTAGGTGGAATACCAGAGCGAGGGGTTTCTGGAGAAGAACAGGGACACGGTGTACGAGGAGCAGATCGACATCCTGAAAGCCAGCAAGGTAAAGGCAGTGAGCGAGGGCAGTTGTCCAGGCTGGGGCTGGACTGTGCGTTCTGTGCCACACCACAGCAAGCTGAGGGTGTGAACCACAGCTGCCTCCAGCCACGGACAGCAGCCAGAGAGCCAAGTCACTGGGGTGTGGAGCAGGGGGAGAGGGTGTGCTTGGGGTTACAGACACACCCATGTGTGGATGTGTGTGGTTGGCCATGTTCCTTCACCCTGGTGTTGGTGTTCTGTCAAAATGTATCACAAAAATAGTTTCCAGACCTGCTGGTTCTCTTCTTTTTCGGTCATCAAGGGCCAAAATTAGGAACAGCTGTTTATAGGGCATTGTAAATGCCACTTAACTCTTGCTTGGAGCTCCCCATCCATTGCCCGCAGAATCACAGCATGGTTTTGGCTGGAAGAGAACTTCAGGATGGAACATCTTGTTCAATCCCCCTGCCATGGGACACCTTCCACTAGAGCAGGCTGGTCAAAAGCAAGGGGATTTGGGGTTAAAAGCCACTGTCACCAGCGCAGTTTGTATATTGAGGGTAGCCTTGCTGGTCCTGTCATCCTTCCATGTGAAAGTAGCTGTTCCCCTTAGCTGTAATCCATCATACGTGTCCCTGTGACTTCCAGTTACTTTAATAAGTACTATGCAAAATTCAGAGTTAATAGAGAATGCTGGAAAGGTAACACAAATTCTGAGACACTCCAGCTGCTGTGGAGCTGTTTTGCACTGCTGCCAGTGTGTGATTTTAACAAATTAACAGATACTAAAGATTACTCTTGAAGTCACTTGTGTCTTACAAGATTTTGTGCCGTGTACCTTCCCTCTCCCGAGTGTTGTACAAACAACTTGTCAATATCTCATTGCACCAAGTGCTAGCAGGAATTGACTGGCCTTGAATGCCAGGTCTCCTGGTAAGTGGGTTTTTCCTCTTGGTGTTTAAAAATATCCTGTGGGCTGTGGATTTGGTGGGATGTTGGAAGCAGAAGGGCTGTGGGGCTCTGAAGACTTTGGAGTGGGTCATGCCTGCGCTAAATGAGCATTTAGCAGTGGGCTCCAAGTCAGAGATTTTACAGCTTTATGTGTAAATTGGGCAGATTTTACACTGACTTCCAGTACCATACTCTTGTTCTCCATGAACATTCGAGTAGGTTGGGTTAAAAGTGTCAGCAGCACTGACAGCTGAGGAATTTCAAATCCGTGTTGTTTAAAAACCAGACTGAAAGTTTTTCCCTGCAGCCTTGAGTCTTTTATTGTCAATGAATGAGCTGAAACTTTAAACAGCCTCATCTCTACCAGGGTCAGATTTTATTAAAGGGTTAGTGTGAAAATCCAGCCCTGCAAAGTCCAACTCGCTATCCAGCAGCCAAAATCCAGGCTGTGTCACTCTGGGGCACCATTGTTCCTCCAGACCTGGTGTGTGGTTTAAAGGAAGGAGTACATCTGCTTTCCTCCAAACCATTTCAAAGCTTTCCATAGCATGGGCCAGTATGTTAAGTTGGTTTTGTTTGGTTTTGTTTTTTTTTTTTTGTATTACAGATTTTGAACCACCCCTGCATGTTGCAAGCAAATGTGTCTCATATTCAGACTTCTCTTTGTGACACCCTCGCTTGGGTTTGCTGCTGGCTGTGACCTTCTAAATGCCATCCTAAATACGGAGTGGGATTAAGGGAGATGGAGGACACATTATTTTTAGGAGCATTTTAAGCAGGAGTTTGTTCTTGTCAAACTTAGAAGAGATGAGAATGGGAAATTTTTTAACCTTTGTCAGTGGCTTGGCCTGTTTCACATCAAGGAATTCATGTGAAGATGGCAAGATGAGCAATTTTGTCGTACATGGGAGTGGTTGTGAAACTAATAACTGTGAAGCTGGGCTTTAATAATGCCCAAATCAAGAGCTCTGCATGTTCAGGAAGCTTCCTACGGTAAAAACTGGGCGTGATTAGAGCTCATTAGAAATGCCAGGTAACCTCCAGGAATAATTGATGCTGTATGATTAATTATTTAGCCAGTGCTGAACTTGCTGTTGGAGTTAGTGCTGCAGAACTGTCAGTGTCTGATAAAGATTTCTGTTTGACTTCTTCCTGTTGGTGTAGAGGAGAAATTGTAACTCATTGGAGTAGTGTGTTGTTGAGTGGTGGAGACCCTGGAAATCATTCCCTAAGAACAGAGATATAAAATAAAGACTCTCTTGTCATATATAGGGACCACAATATAATATCAGAGCAGGTTAGATTTTCATTTAGTAGCTAAAAATCTCAACAAACCCTGCTCCTTGCAATTGGTTTGCTTGGCATAAAAAAATATGAAAAATTAAAGTGTGTGTCTTGGGACAAAGGATTTGAATTTGCCTGTTCTGCAAACTAAGCTAATGTTCCCTGAGGTCAGGTGTTAGGACCTTGTGACTTACAGTGGTGGCTCTGCAGGTGACACCAACATCTGCATTCTGATCACAGAATCCCAGAACGGTTTGGCTTGGAAGGGATTTTAAATCTCATCCAGTTAAAACCCCTGCCATGGGCAGGGATACCTTCCACTATCCCAGTTTGCTCCAAGCTCTGTCCGGCCTGGCCTTGGACACTTCCAGGGATGTGGCAGCTACAGCTTCTTTGTCCCAGCACAGAACACTCTCAAGTGCCCTTGGGTCTGACACCCTTTGGGAGATAGTTTGGTTAATTTCTGCCTTTAAGCCATTCCCTTAACGACATGGGAGTAGTGGCTTTTATCAGCCTGTGCTGATCCTGTGCTGTTCTGGAAGGAAAAGCAGCAGGAGCATCCTAACCTTCCTCCTGCAAATCCTGCAACACCTGATGGTTTGCTCTTGCTGCCTCTAACCCCTGTTTGCCAGCAGATTGTTACCCTGATTTTTTTGCCTCTCACCTGCCGTGTGTTCTCCAGGGCTATAAACGATTAAAACCAATTTTATTTGCTGTAAAAAGCAACCTGGTCTCTTCAAACCGGAAAGGGCAGCAGTGGCAGTGCTGAGTCTGCTGCTCAGATGTGCAAATTTAACTAAAGCTCAGATTTGTTCTGCAGCGGGCTGTGCTGTGAGGACTTTGTCCTGTCCTCAGGATCAGGCTACATTCCCTGCACTTTCTCTTGCATTCCCACTAATGCAAAAGAGAGGGCAAGGGGGAACATTGAAGTTAACACAGCAAGGACCTGAGCACCTCCCTGTCAGCGAGCACATCGCTGACAAAGCACTCCCAGCTAGGCAGAACTGCCTTCTTCTAATTAGAATGCAATTACTGTCATCAACAAGATGGTGAAAGAGACTTTATAAAGCAGTTAATTAGTTCTGTAAGCACTGGTCAGCTAAAACATTTGAGAGCTGATGTTCTTTGAAGTAAGGAAAATGAGTTGAATGCTGATTGAAGGCATATGGGCATGCTGTGAATGTATTACATTCCAGTTCTCTGTGATTACAAATAATGCACCAATGGTTTTGACTCTACCAGTTGAGGAGGAGGGATCTGTCCTTCTTGCTTACACCCCAGAACCTGTGGAATGGTTCCTGCTAGAGATGATCCCAGTTTTACCAGGTTTGCATGGTGCAAGCTGAGAGCTCAGCTCTGAGATCATTCAGCCCTCGTTCAGGAACAAGCACTGCAGTTGCTGATAGCAAGTGGATGGAGGGGTCAATGGTGCTCCCAGCTGTGTTGAGAACATGTTTTGAAACCCAAAATTGCATCCAGGGGAATGTAAAATGCAGAGCCTTTGTTGGATGTCTTCATTAATACATGTGCCAATCCATACAACCTGTATTTGCAGCAGTCAGAGCATCCCAGATGGAAATGGTGTCATCCCCAACAACTGTCAGGGTGTCTTTTTTAGGGATAGAGGGTCAGGTGAAGAAGGTGAGAGCCTGTGTTTTGGTAGGAGTAGAGTGAGCTGCAGAGATAGCAATGAGAGCTGAGAGTAGGAAGCAGACCCTTAGCAGGTGCTGTCATGGAACCTGCAAGCAATTTGCTCCTGTAATGCAAACCATTTCCTTCCCACAGTGGTGTTGAGGCTCCTGTGCTAACAAGCTGTGAGAACAGCCCACAGCACAGGGCTGGAAGTGTTTCTGTCTCAGCTCAGGGATGTGGCAGAGAGCCAGGCAGCCCCTCACAGCATGGGGCTGTCTGTTCATGTCCATGAAATGGTAAACCCCAGCACTGTTCCTGGGATCTTAATGGGAATACACCCAGGTTGGGCTTTTGGAAGAGCCTGAGGTGGGGGCAAGAGTGCTGTGCAGCTGCCACTGCCTTGTGCCAGTGCTTTTGTGCTGTATGTTTGCCATGGATGTGCCATGGATGTGCCATGGATATACCATGGATGTAGGGAGTGTGATTCTCTCCCTCAGCAACCATGCTGCCAGGAGGCATCGTGGGTGCTTTGGCAGTGTCAGCGGGCTGGAGCCCAGCTCAGCTGGTGACACATGAAATCCCACCTGCTGACAGAGGGTTTTTTTTACTTTTAAGGATTTCCCCTTTGAATGTAATTGTAGCTGTGGCAGTAGCCGATGTGGGTGCATAGATGGATTCAAGATGTGAAAATTTAACAGCGCTGCTAACCAGGCCAGATTTATGGTGGCTTACTTAATATTCAGGTTCCCCAGCCTAACGTAAATTTGAATATCCTGCTCCCTAAATAATAATAAAGGCATTAACTACATTTACCAGCTCACCTGTTCTCCGGTTTATGAAGTGGAAATGTTGCTGCTGGCTTGCTAGAAATCCCAGACTTAGGGATCTGATGAGCTAGGTGTGATGCTTCCAGGGCTGTGGGATGGCAGTTCTGCGGCCACCTTGCTCATTCACCTGAAAGGTGGGTAATTAGTGAGGAAGTGCTGGTGTTCCTTAATTTTTTGGAAAAGCAAGGGTGCCTCTGGGGCTGTGATGGGAGGGGGGTGCTGCCTGTCCTCACAGGAGATCCTGTTCCTGAGGTGTTTGTTGTGCAGGCAGAATCCTTGCTTGCGCGGGGCTGGATAAACACTCTTGAAAACAAAGCATTGGGAGCAAGAATCACCTCATGTTCGGGAGGTTCTGTGCCTTGGCAAGACTTCAGCAATCCAGCCTCTTTTTTTTTTTGGCCAGTTCAATTTAATGTGCACATTGCAAGGTTTCATGAGCTACAGCACAGAATGGTCAATGGTTCTGCTAATGTGGTTTATGTAGACAGCTCTTCTTGCCTTCACTTTCTTGCCCTTTTTCCTCTTCCAGGTTTTGGATGGGTAAGAAATGACCTGAGCAATAGGGGTTGGGTGAGTTCATTCTGCAGCGAGCAGGGCCAGAGGTGCTCAAGTGTTGCCTTTCATTTCAGTATCAGATGGTGGCAGATTTATTCCAAGAAGAGAGGGATGCTGGGCCTGCCACTCTACAGGGAAAGGGAGCACCCAGGACACCCAGGATCAGTGTCCGCTCTGCCCGGCCAGCCTTCAAAGCTGCCAACAAGGAGCACAGGAAAACAGTGGGACACCAGGTAATGTGTGATTTGAGTCAGTCAGTCAACGACAGAGAAATCCAGCTAAGATCTTGATGCTTCAGTTTGAAGCAGAAGCAAATAAAAAGCTGTTGGGGGTGGAAAGAGGCTTTGCCAAGGTCCGTGTTTGACTGCTGCATTTTGGATGACTTTAGCAGTGTCTCTGGAAGAGCAGGATTGAGTAGTCCTGACTGGAAGCAGTTGAGACATGGTCTGGGGAGGGTGGAGGCCACTCTGGGATTCACTGGACTGTCTCAATATACTGTGGAGCTCATAAACTGAAATAGCTTCAGAAAAGGAGCATTTTCCCCATGGAGAAGTCAAAAAGTGCAACAGGGGCAGAGAGGTTGTGCTGTCTCCATCCCTGGAGATGTTTCAAAGACCCAACTGGGCAGAGTCCCGAGCTTCGTTGCCCATGAACTTCTTTGAGCTGGAAGCCCTGAAACCTCCAGTGTCTTCTCTGAATTCCTCCTGCCTGTTCCTGGCCGATGGGGAGGTTCACACTGTGTCACACCCACAGGTGGCTTGTGGCACCTGCCAGCTGGGGCTGTGGGGTTACAGCACCTTCGTCCCTCCTCAAGATGAGTGGTTTTGTCTTTCAGTTCCGCAACTCCCTGCAGCTGCTGATGGAGACCCTGAATGCCACCACCCCTCACTACGTGCGCTGCATCAAGCCCAACGACGAGAAGCTCCCCTTCAAGTAAGTGGGACTGCAGATGTGCAAATGGGTTCAGCTTTATAGCAGCAGAGTGTGCTTTGGGCTTTCAGCTCCTGCTGAAGAGCTTGCCCCCTCCTTTTAATGTTGTTCCTGTAACTGGAAGGTCTGTGTGGGTTGCTGGAGTCACCTTTTTGGTTTCAGGACGTGGGGTTTGTGTCTCTGAAAGGAAGACTAATTCAGGTTTTAATAAATCATAGGTATACTCTGCTAATAGTGAGCATCCTTGCTTTGCAGTAATAGGGTCTTTGTGCAATTTTCATCTTAAACTTGTTTTAAGTTATTATAGTTCCAAACAGTGAAAAGAGAAAGAAATGAAAAAGCAGAGATAAGTAGTAGGCTTTTAAAATGAAGAAGGATGTCTTGGTGCTTCCAAAACAAATGTAGAAAAAGTAAAAATGTGACTTGTATCAACTTCAGGCGGGTTTCCAGGTGAGTGAACAGCTGAAGCAAAAGGCCAATCTTGATTTTCCTTCATAGTTCAGAGATGTATCGCAGGCAGGAAACACTGTGAGCAGGTAGTTGTTAGCCTTGTTTGACCTCTTGGTCATGGATCTGTACCCAGTTTTCTTCACTGTAACTCCAGGAAAACTTGACCGTTAATATGTAGGGACCTTACAGATGTGATGTCCCTGGAAGGCATAAACTGCAGGTGGTGACATTTAAGGGAGAAGGTTATGAATGTAACCCATCAGCAGGGAGGCATTTCCCTCCAGCTGATCAATGCAGGCTGAGTGCTCCCAGTGAGCACAGTGCAACTTAGGAGTGCAGAGACAGCTCCAACAGTGTCCTGCAAGGAGGGCAAAGCATTTCTAAACAGACTTTCTTGGTCATGGTGTGCTGCGGGAGATGCATCCCCCAGAAGGATTCTTTGTTGTGACTCTTCTTCCCCTGCAAACAGCAAAGTGAAGGGTATAGTCATAAGAAGACATTCAGAAACTGGTTTATATTTACGTGATTCCTCAGCTGACTTGTTAACAGCTCTGGATAAGGCTCTGCTGGCTGTCTGTGTTGGGATGGCAGTTTCTGTGCTCCGTTGATCTGTTTCACACACCATCCTGTACGTAGTGGGGATGCACAGGGCCTCAGTCTGCTGCTGCCTTTTGCAGGGGCAGTCCATTTGAATGAAATTCAGGATTACACCTTGTCATTGACCATTTTCTTTAGGTAAAGCACAAAATTACTCTCTAACTTGCAGTAGCGAGAGTGTGGTAGATGCTCTGCTTGGTGAAGTGACTTCACCTTTCCAAGGGCAGTTCCAGGGCCTCATGTCCCTACTCGCTGTCCTTTCAGCCCACCCATCTTCACTTCTCTGCCTTTTAGCTTTCCAATTCCGTCCTTCATGTGATGCTCAGGACACAGTTAATGTAATTCCATGAACCTGCAAGCTCCTGTCAGGGTGTGGTAATTGAATGAACTCAGTTGTATCTCTAAGATATTGTGGGTAGCAAGTACCAGAAGGATAATTCTGCCAGTGTCTGCCTGCAGGCCGAGTGATGGCTCCGTGCAATGGGGTGCTCCTTGTCTGCTGAATGTCAGTTGTCCAAGCCCAGGATTCTGGGAACAAAGAACAAGCCAAATAATGGTTCTGGAGGAGGTTGCTTTAGGTTGTGGTGATGGGGTTGCATCGCCTTCCAGAGGGGATTTAGGTGTCTCCTGCAGGTGGTTCTGCAAGAGACTCCCCTCTCACCCCTGCTGAATTGGCGTTGTGAGCTGGGGACTGGTCAGTTGGGAGCTGGTCAACATTGATGTTGCTGCCACCAGTTTGAGGAATTTATATCCTTAGCTTGGCTCAAATAAAGTCACGGAATCCCAGGAGCACTGAGGCTGGAAAAGAGCTCCAGGATCATTGGGTCCAGCCTGTGCTCAATCCCCACCTTGTTCCCAGCCCAGAGCACGGAGTGCCATGTCAAGCCCTTCCTTGGACACCTCCAGGGACAGGGACTCCAACACCTGCCTGGGCTTCCCCTGCCAAGGTCTGACCACCCTTTCCATGAAGGAATTTTTCCCAATATCCACCCTGAACCTCTCCTGGCCCAGCCTGAGGCTGTTCCCTCTCCTCCTGTCCCTGTTCCCTGGGAGCACAGCCTGACCCCCTGGCTGTCCCCTCCTGTCAGGAGTTGTGCAGAGCCACAAGGTCCCCCTGAGCCTCCTTTGCTCCAGGCTGAACTCCTTTCCCAGTGCCTGTAGCTGCTCCTCGCAGGACCTACCCAAAGTCTATTTGCTTATGTATAAGACTGGGATCTGGAGAATGTTGGGATGGCTGTAAAGGATTTAGAGCCATCTAAATTTTGTATTTTAGAGACATGTGCTGGAAAATACACAGTGCTGAGAGGTATTTGTGAAGTGAAGCATCATCAGCACTGCTCCAGGTTAGCACTGAAGTGGTATCTTTAGCATGCAGAGCACTTGGTGTTATGTTTGTTGTTCAGTGAGAAAACAAGTTTTCTCTTCCTGAAACGTAGCATCTTTTAGCTCACAAGAGCATCACATTTTTTCCTAAACTCTGGAGAACTGAAAGGATGTCATGGCAGCCTTTCAGTACTCGGAGGGGCTACCACAAGGACAAGAGCATGCTCTCAGCAGTGGTGTGTGGTGGTAGAACTGGAGCCAATGGCCCCAAATTGACACGGGTGGTGCAGACTGGAGATAAGTGAGCATGTTTTTTTCTCTGTGATGACAGTCTGTCAATGGAGCAGTTTGCCCAGAGAGGTTGTGCAACCTCCATCTGTGGAGGCTTTTATCAGTTTTAACTGGATAAACCCCTGAGCTGTGGTTCTGCCCCCATAGCTGTCCAGCTTTTGAATGTAGGAGGTTGGACTGGAGACTTCCTCAGGTCTTTGCATCCTGCATTCCTACTTCACAACTTGCTGACAATAAAAGATCTGTAATGGGACTGAGGGCAGTCGGGCTCCCACCATGGAGGACACCTTGGCACCATGCAGGCATATTTGCTGCATCTGATTGTGGGCTGGACTGAGGTTAATTCCTAGTGGAGAAGGCTTCGAAAGAGAGATGTGCAAGGGGAATACCCAGGTTGTTGCCTGACTCCGTGTTGTTCCTGTCAGTTTTTCTTTTGAATTCTGTTTCAGGCATAGTTTGTGATCTTTTACTTGGGTTTCCAGGCCAAAAGCAACTTTCCAGCTGGTTCTACCTGCCACAGCAAGGAAAAGGAGTTCATAATAATGTGTACTGTCCCACTTCTAAGGTCTTTATTTCAGCGTTAGCCCATAGCCGGAGCTGTTTCAAGTAGATGACTGCAGCTTCTCTGGTGACTGCATTTCAGCCCTACTGAGCAGGGCTTTGCTGCTTTGCAGAGTTTCCCTTGGATACAACAGAGATTGCCCGGGGATCTTCCAGGACTGAAGCTTACCTGTCGATCTGCCAGTCCTGTTTATTATTTATTGTTATGGAAATTGCACTCTTGTGTGTTCTTCCTTGAAGTGAGTGACAGCCCAGACTAATTTTTCACCCTTCAGAGTGTTTACGGTGTTGCAGTGAATAACTTGCTTGTAGACTTGACAAGTCCAGGGAATTTAAAAAAGCACAGAGAGAGAAGGGGGGGACTATTTTTCATGCTGCTTTTGTAAGGCATAGAGCAGGCAGAATAATTCATGCAGTCTTGACTTGACAAATATTTTGGGCTTTCAGAAAGGGAAAAGCAGGTGTTTGAAAAGCTTTGTTCTGGAAATCTCACACAGCTATGGATATCAGCATCATAGGACTCCAAGCTTGATCCAAGGACCTTTTCCAGTGCCTTCCAGAGCTGGAGAGCTAGAGAGCTGAAGCCTCTTAGTGCATTCAGAGTCAGGGTGGAAGGAGGGAGCAGCCATGGGGGATGCTGGTACCTGGATTCTGGGCAAGGATAGTCTCATCTGGGAGAGGGTTCTTGCCAGGATCCAGAGAAAGCACTGCCCAAAGATTCAGCTGGTATTTGCCACGAGTTTTTTTTTGTGCCAATTGCTGATCGAAATGAGATGCCAGTGGTAAGGGGTGGTGCAAGCTTTAAAGAGGAGAGCAGAAAAACCTTGAATTTCCATATGGTGCCTATCAGAGTAATTAGTCTGGAACATCAGCACCACTGTTGTTGGTAAACTTCGTCTAGAAACTTTTGGGACTTGTTAGTTACCTGGTTTTGGTATGGAATTGAATATATGAGGTTTGTTTTGCTGTTGAATTTGAGTTCCATAAGTATGTTGTTGTCCTTGTAGCTGCAGGAGTAATACTGCCTGGTTCACCAGGCAGCTTGTGGTGGGTTAGCCTGTTCCCTTCTTTATTGAGATTGTACTGCTTTGCAAAGCCAGGTAGATTATGGCTATAGGCACTAATTAATTGCAGCAGATGGTCATCCTATGCCAAGAATACACTTGGCATTGATAGCGGGGTGGTAGCAAGGTTTCAAGCAACTTGAAAATCACAACACCTTCGTGGCATGCAGAGAAAATGTGTGACATCTGTTCAGCCTCTTCCCAAAGCCAGGCATGGGTTATACTAAGATTTGGGAGGGAATGGCTGTGGACAAAAAGTATGGAAGTATAGCTTTATCCAGCACTATAGTAATGAGGAGAGGAGGAGGTAATTCCTGTCTCTGGAAAAGTCACTATCAGGTTGGTTCCCTTTCACTGTGTGTTAATGTCTGTCCTAAATCTGTTTGCAGGCTTGATCCAAAGAGAGCAGTGCAGCAGCTGAGAGCCTGCGGAGTGCTGGAGACCATCCGGATCAGTGCAGCTGGCTTCCCATCCAGGTACTGAGCTGGGAATTCCCTGGGTTGTGCTGCTGCTGAGATTTACTCAGGAGCTTCATTGTACAACAAGGTGTCCCTGATCATGGCAGGGAGTGGAACAGGATGATCACTGAAGTTCCTTCCAACCCAAATTATTCTGTGATTATCTAAGGTGAGTGAGGGAGAAGAGAATACTTTTGTTCCTAGGACAGTGTTTTTTAGATTGGTTTATATCCAGGATAGCTTTTCTACTTTTTATATTTTGTTTTTTTCATTTTTGCAAAACCCCCGTTATGTCCTGGGTTCCTCAAATCTAAGAGATCATTGTCAAGCACAGAGTTGCAGAGTGGGGCTGACAGAGGGTGTGTTGTGCTGTGTCCAGTGTTCCAGCTGGTGCTTTCAGCTTGAGATGTAATTTGCTGTGATGAAACCTCTGAAAAAGCTGATGCCTGGCAGACAAAGGAATCCAGCTTTGATCCTGTAGCTATGTGGACATCAAGTAACAAAACAACAGCTCTGGAAGCAAGCATTGCCCTAAAGGACTTCTTCCCTGCTTGCCTGAAGGCCCTTCCACTGTTCAGTTTGCTTTCCTTTGTGTTTTCTTTTTTTTTCTGGCTTCAGACATGTGCTGCAATCCTCATTTCAGCCAACAAAAAATCAGATTCTACTTGCAGAGAAAGAAAATAAGTGTTGTAAATTACTGTTGTAGACTTTCACAGTGCACATGCAGAACATCCTAGGCTTTCATCATAAAAAGAGGATTATGGGTGGTGTGGCTCCTGCTGATTGTGAAATAAAATTCAAAAGAGGTTTTTAAAGCCTTATAAATCAGAAAACATAGACTATAGATAAGTCCTGAAGATGACAAGGGCAAATATTTCTAAAAATATGTCAATTGCATTTTAGTGCCAAGCAGCTTTGTGTTAATGTCAGCAAAGCCATCAGCCTTTTTTATGGAACAAAGAAGTTATAAATATGCTCAGTGAAGAGTTGGCTAAGCGTGAGGCTGAGCACCATGAGAAACTCCCCGTCCCGGGTTTTGGGGAGGAGTGTGCTGCTCTCACCTCCTGCAAAGCTGCAGGGGGTTTCTGGCAGTTGAGGGCAGCAGCTGCAGGTTGAGGTGAGGTGGCTTTGCTGCCCTTCACTTCTGTTGACCAGTGACCTCCCTGGACAGGCCAAAACTGGTGATGGGGTTCTCCCTGACCAGCTGAGTCCAACTACTCATGGAGGAAGAAGGGAAAACAGAAGAAGAAAAGGGAAAGTCACACAGAAACCAATTTCTCTCTGTCCTTTGCCAGTGTGGGAGGGTGGAGATCTGGGTCCTCATGCTGCGAATCTGACCCTGTTAGAAGACCCAGCATGACCTTTGGCTTTCGTCTCTGAAGTCTCAAGGGCTTCTGTGGGAGCAGCCAATAAGCTGCTCCTAAATGACATGATCACTAAGCCATGGTGAGGAGTTAAAGATTCCAGCCCGTGGGCTGTCTTTTACTACCATCTTCATTGCAGGACCTAATTTGTCAGTCCTCTTGCAGTAAAAGCCCTAAAACAATGGAAAGGATGGGTTTCTTCCCATGACAGAGGCCAGGGAAAGGCAGTTCTTTGCTCTCCTGGCAAGCAGTCACATTGCCCAGGGCAGTCTGGGCCCTGGCTCTGCTGTGGTGGGTCTTGGGAGAGTTTGGGGAGCTCTGACCTGAGCCTTGTCCCTGAGGTTTGTTACTGCTCTTACCATGGCTGCATTGATATCCTGTTCCTCTCCATTCGTAATTATATTACAGATTTGTAGCGTTTTTCCATTTCTGTTCACATAACTGCAGTTTAGACCCTACAGTGCTAAAATCAATGTAAAATTACGAACTGGGGAGGGGCAACAGAGGGCAGAAACCACTGCAGGACATGGAGACCAGCCAGGATCTATTGACAGCCAATACTTGACCAGTGCAAGGATCTCTCCACCCTGAAAAACTCAAAAGTGATGCTTTCTACTCTACTTGCATGCTTGGTTATTATCTTTTCCCAGGACACTGAGAATACAGAACTCTTCCATCACTGCAACTTGTCAGCTCTTGTTCTTCCTCCAGGGACTGAAAAAAAGGGTGCAAAAAACTATTTCAGCCTTTCAGAGTGACCTCCAAAGTTTGTGATGCGTGGAGGGCATATTTTTGTATATTTAAATATTTCTAGGAGATAATTGTAGATAGGAACAGATCTGCACTAAGTAAAATACTCGCTTTGGGCTATGGTAGTTCTTCACCTTTCTTACTCACAGAATTCCAGTCTTAAAAATCCAGACCCAGGAGCTGGACAATGTCATTGAAAGATTGTGAATAATCTGTGTGTTTAAATTGACTTTGTAGACCAGCATGGAAAAATATGCTTCCAAAGGATCTTGTTTTGTAGGAAAACTAAAAGATTTTTCAGTTCTTCTTGCAGTTTTACATGTGATTTCCCTCAGTTTTCATCACAGTGGGCATTGATTATTCCTCTGTATTTCTTTATATTTTGGGATAAGTTGGTTTTGTATTGCTTGATTAAGGATAAAACCAAAAAGGAGAGTCATTGCCATAAATTTAAACCCCATGTGAAAGCTCTAAATTTAGACTACTTTAAAATAATAACAGAAAACTTGATCTTCATGACTTTTGCTTCAGTTGGGTGTAAGCAATTCACCCAAAAAGCAACAGGGAATTTCCAAATTTGTTTATTCCAGGTAAGTTTTATTACTGAAACAAGAGAAAAAAATTTTATTTTCATCCTGTAATGTTTACCTCTGAGTATATTCCAGCATACTCTCACAAGAGTAATTTCTGAGGGTGATCAGAAGATTGGAGTGAGATTTGAGTCAGAGATCTCTGGATAAAACCACCTTCTGCTGAGGAGTTCACTGTATAGAGTCTTTAATAATTTTTGACGTCTAAGAAAAGAAATAATTTTTAATACAAGTTGTAGTTCTTCAAGTCATGTCAGTCGCAGAAAGCTGAAAACTTGGGCTCCCTACTTTGGGTGTGCCTGGGCTCATTTTTCCATTTCTGTGGTAGGCTGCGCTCTGGCTGTGTCCGTAGCAAAGTGAAAATGTATCATTTGCTTTGAAATGTTATGCAGCAGTTAAGAAATGTATCTGTTAGCGTGTACACAAATGAGTGTGATGAATGGACTGTCGGAGGTGTGTGGGTAGTAAATCTATCATCAGCTTCCCCAGTTAAATCGTGGAAGATGTCAGTGCTGTAAAACCATTCATCTTCTTTACAGAAACTGGCTGCGTGGAGATGAATCTATAGAGAACTAATTGGTGCAGATCTCCATTAATAACAAAATACTCTTCAAAACGAGTTTTTAAATTGGTTCTATCAAAACTGTGCATTTTTTTCCAGCTGGTTATGATGGTTTGCAGTCAGTGGTCCAGCAGCAGTGGTCTCCCACCATGCCATCACTCTGAATAACCTCATCACTGCAGTTCTCTCTGAAATACTCTCGTTGTGGTTGTTATGTATTTATAGTTTAAGTATCCTTGGCATTTGGCTGCTTCCTCTGGTTGCTGGAACTCACTGTCAGATGCAGCATTTTTGTATCAATTCAGTGTGAAATCCCAGCTGCTAAATTCTGTAAACATTGAACACTTAAAATTGAAAACTATCATGGACATCCATGGATACAGAATTTTTTTAACAGAATGTGCCTTTAGCTGTCTAGCTGTCATTTCAGGATAACAAGACCTATAAATTGCTTTGGCTGCCAGCAGTTCTGTTTGCCCACTACCAACAAAGGTGTAATATGTAAATGGAGGGGTTTTTCCCTTCATTCTTCCCTTTGAATATATTCCAGCTAATTTCAAGCCAGGCCAGCCTGCATGTTTTAGAGCTAATTGAAAGGCAAATCTGTTCTGCTGCAGTAAACAAGGCAAGAGAAATTTTCTCCCTGAACCGCAGTTTCTAAAATAATTTCATGTCAAATATTGGCTCTGAGATTGAACCTTGCAGCCCTCCAAACAGGTTTTGACTTTGGAAAGATCAGTATAGTCCAGCTTCTTCCTGCTTAAAATATTGGCCCCTCCAGGGATGGGTGCTGCATGGTGCTGCCAGGATTTCTTGCACAAAACTGGGTGTGCTCAGCACCTGGGATGGTCTTGGCTGGTGGGGACAGTGAATTTGTTTACCCTGAGTGGAAACATTTCACATTGTTATTTTAGGGTACCAAGCATTTTTGACCTATTACACTCCTTTCAGCTCCTCACTCAGTGCAGCTGGCATAACCTTGCTGTAATAACCCTGAAACAAAGCGTTGGGGATATTTTGGGCAGTTGCTGACTGCTTGCAAAGATACTTTTCAGAGACTTCCTTAGAATGTCACCCTCAGGTTCCTACCTGAAGCTGTATACCTTCCTCCCTATAATGCGAGGTTGTGTTAAACCCAGTTGGCTCTGCTGTGCTCAGGTTCACAGCCCCTCAGCTTTGGGCAGGAGCGACCCCTTTGTTTTGCACCTGGCTGCATTTTTGTGTGAAACATCCAAATCTGGTTCTTTAAACTAGAGGAAAAAAATTACTTCATTCATGGTGTGTGTTATGGCTTATTCCTCTCTTTGCTGTGGATGACAAACACTTTGCTGGGATGACCAAGTCTCAGGCTCCCAGCCAAGCATCCTCCTTGTTCCTTGAGCCTAGGAGGGTTTTTTCATAGGCATACGTTATTTTCCTGCATCCTTCCATTCCTTCTATTGCCTTTTTCCCTTAGTGACATCAAAGCAAAATTTAGGTGTTTGAGGTTGGCTTGATCTCAGTTCGAGTAGCATCTGCCCAGTCCTTTGTGCCTCCATCTTCTTCTTTCTCAGTTGGGCAGATGTAAAAATCCTCCTGGTTCCAGCTCTTTCCCTACACCACTTATCTGGATCTTTAAACTTGGTAATGATATGGAGTTGTATTTATTTAGTGTCCCTTGGTGGTTTTCAGCCCCCAGCACTGAGATTGCCCATGCTATGTCTTGTGTGGCAGCATCCCAAGCCCCTGAGGTCTGTTTTTTATTTGATACCTGTCAGCAAGTTGACCTGAGGTGTAACGCCTTCCCATAATCTTTCCTGACCTGCTAATCTTTGGGGTAATGTGGTACATCCTTTGTCTTCTGCTGGGAGTCAGTGTGTGGTTTGGCAAGTATAAAATAAGTTTGCTTTTTATTTTTTCTTTTCTTTTTCTTTTTTGTTCTGAAAATGAAGACATTGTACCTTTAAAAAAAAAAAAGTAAGTGCAGAAAAATAGTTATAAAGGTGTGTGTGCAGCAAAGCACTGATCTTCAGTATTTCTACACTGCAGGGATCTCCCTTGCAGGGCTGAGGGATCATGTTTGTTTCTCTCTGAGCACATAGTTGTAAGGAAATTTTATACAGCTTTGAGCCTCGAGTGGTTCAATGAGGCGTGTTACATTAAACCTGAGTGCTTTAATTATTCCTTTCTCCGGGGAGGATTCTGTAACAGCATCTATGAACCCCTGCAGCTTTCTTTTGCTGGTGAATTGGGATGGCAAATATCCCAGTGAAACTCCTGATGGGCCAGCCGAGCCCTGGCGTGGCAGAGATTTTGTCTGGATGCTCCACGGACAGTAATACAGGAGCAGTGTGGTCTCAGGGCTGTCATCTCCTGCTAAATCAGCGAGGGTGGTGAGAGCATCAGTGAGGCAGTTCTGTGCCATGGGGTGCAGTGTGGGGCTGTGAACCTCGGGGGGATGTGGAATCAGGGCTGTGGATGCCACCAGTCCCAGTAAACACCTCGGCAGAAACCAGGGGGTGTATTCCCTGACACTTCCAATGTCTTGTGTGAGACTTTTAAAATGTGAGTCATTTATATTAAGGATGGGCGTGGAAAATAAATTTTTGACACACAGGGAAATGAGAATGAAAGACACACTGTGTAGTGACTTACGATCTATTTTTAAGGAATTCCTGCAGGTGCCTGACTCTTGTTTGTGAGCAGCTGTGGGATCTCCATCTCTGCCTTGGTGCTGGGAGATGATGGATTTTGCTTTCTGCCCGGCTTGGACCTGTGCCCTGACTTTCACGTTCTGCCTCTTCACCATCTGCTCTTTGCTGGAAGAGCCTGGGTGGCACCTGCAGGGTGATTTTTTTTCTCCAGGTATCAGCAGTTAATAATGTCAGTGCCTGAACTGACTCTGGCAGGTTGATGGGAATACTCCCTCCTTCTCTCTTCCCCTCTCCCAAGCTTTCCCTGGCTCAAGCAATACCTGAGCCAGGCAGGATGTCTCCAGCCTCATGTGCTTGGCTGGGTGCCTCGGGCACTGCATGCTCTGCTTCTCCTCTCAGGTTTGATTTGGAGCTGTGTAAACCCAGGGCATGCTTAAAATGAAAACAGGTTTTATTTGCACAGCACAAAATGTGAAATGTAATTATAAAACGGAGGCACTGGGGAAGCAAAGAGAAGGCAAGTTTAAGTTAAACCTTATGGGACACAAGTTTGTAGTCTTGCATAATCTTTGTGTTCAGTGTTCACCCTAGAGGGAGCTTCCCATAGCTGATATCTTCGTTTTTTTTAGTGATAATCCATTACTTTGGTTATTTGAGGGTGGGTAGCCTTAGGTGCCTGGCCTCAGGACTAGCCCATGTAGACAGGGATTAAATCAGCACTAAATCTGGCTGCTCCAGAATTAATGCTCAGAATTAATCTGAGCATTCTGAGCATGGGAAATCCTCTCATCACAATTTTCCTCGTGCTTCTGCCTCCAGTAGCCCTCCGCCTTTGGCTTCAAGTGTAGTCCTAAGGATTCTCTGTTTTTTGCCAGTCCCATGTTCCTTGCCAGTTGTGTCCATGCAGGAGTTACCTGTCTCTTCCCAATCCTTACCAGTCCACTTTTATTTCCCATTTTCTCTCTTCATTCCCTCTGCAAACATTTACTTCTACTGTACTCTTTTAATTAGAGTATTGCCTTTAATCAAACTGGTAAATATTGCTTTTAATCAAACTGGCTTTCCTCCCCAGCTGCCTCTTCTAAAGTGACACAGAACTCTGTTGGTTGTTTTTTTGAAATCAGCAATATGCCTGTCTTAGCAAATATCACAGCTTCCAATCTTCAAGGTGTTTCATGAGAGATATCAGCAGCTGGAGTAGATGATTGTACAGGTCACTCTAACCAAACCATTCTTATGAAGTTTTATGAAGTATTATGAAGTTTTTATGTTTTATGAAGTATTTTGTGGAGCTGGCAGCTGTGATTGCTCAGGTGGTCTCACTCAGCCTCACCACTGCAAACTGGCCAAGACCTGTCAGAAGCAGCACTCTGGCCCTTTGCAATTTATTTTCCCTCTCTTCCCCATACTCTTAATCCCTGAAAATGGAAAAATAAGAAGAATTTGGCGCAGTAATGCGAAAACTAAGGTGTGCACGGGGCTGCCTGGTGGAGGGGATGTTTCTGTATGGCAGCTTTTCATATACAGCGTTCTTGTCCTGGCTGCCAGAGCATCCATGCTTGTGAGGATCAGGCTCACAGGTGGTCTTGTTGAGTGAAGGCAGAAGTCAAATTTCTCTGCGATTCTCTCTAGTCTCCCTGTGATGTTCATTATGTCTTGTTGAAATTGCAGTGGTTATTCTGGACATTGCTGGAAAATCCTAGTGTTAATTAAAAACTCACATTTTTGGGGGTTTATAACTCACTGTATTAATTTAGAGGAGGCTGAAACTTGGCAGATGCTGAAGTAACTTCAGCATCCCAGTCTTCAGGCTCTACATCTATCACCAGCAGCAGGAGATGGTATTTCCTAGCAGTAGGATACAATGCTCTAATTCCTTCAATTAGTGTTGCCTGTTAGGAGACTTCGCTGCTGGAGACAGTGAAACATCTTCCAAGGGTCTGCTCTGTGTTTTCAGAGCCAAAAGATTTTGTATTTGTTTGAAGGGTGTCAGTCACAGACCTCAAGATGGAGCAATTAGTGAGTCAATTGATTAATATTCAGCAGAGTTTGGGAGAAGAAAAAAACCAAAGAATATCTATTTCATTCATTCTATGTAACTTTATCAAAATTGCTTTTTTTTTTTTTTTTTTTTTTTTGGCCAGTCAGGAGATCTGTGATTTTGCCAAAGTTAGGTTCTCCTTTCTCATGGGAACAGCTTTGCTACATTTGAGTGGTAACGTGTAGCAGATTGGGAAGCACATCAGGGGTGAAAACAGGATGATCTCTGGCCTTTCTGTTCTAGGCTAGAAGGGCCCTGGTGTGGTCATTCAGAGTCTGCGGTTGGGGTGAGTAGCTCCTTTTGGGTAGTTTTGGTCCATGCTGAGAGTAGTGGTGAGAGATCCCTCGAAATATTTCACATTTTGATTCGTCTATGGCTCCAAGCACTTTATTTCAATGAAATAGTGCCCAGCATACAGACTAACCCAGTGTGTTCTTTGCTTTCAGGTGGTCCTACCAGGACTTTTTCAATAGGTACCGTGTGCTTATGAAGAACAGAGACCTCTCTAAGAATGACAACAAGCAGATCTGTCAGACCTTGTTGGCAGACCTCATTAAGGTGAGCTGGGACCAGATCTTTGTCAGTGATATTAAAAGCGCAGAACTTGAGGCTTTGATGTGATCTGAAAGTGCTCCAGCTTCACCTGCTGCTCATGCAGGTGTTTCTCTATCCCAGAGATAGAGAGCAGCCTGGGAGTTTTCCCAAAATGAGGGAGTCTTGCAAGGAGGTGGCAGGAGCAAGCGGGACATGGGATCTCTTGGTTGTGGTCAAGAGGAACAAATAATTTCAGTGCTGTCAAAGTCCAGAGTTTGCTCTCACTGGCTGGACGTGATTCACTGGCCACTTTAAAAAATGTGTCCCCCCAGCCCCTCCTTCTGGTTTTGTCTAGCCACAGCTGGAGCACATTTCAGAAGTCCAGCCTTGGACAACATCATGAACCTTAGTCAATCACTAAATGCCTCTTTGCACAAATGAGTAAGGGAGAAGTGCACTAAATGCCTTATCTTGATGTTTGGGAGACCTTCAATGGCCCTATGTGGAAAAAGCCTCCCACAGATTGGGACTTTTTTACCATAAACTAATCAGAAGGTTTTGCCACCTCTCCTTACCAAAACTTTACTACTTGCTTTTGTGCATTATTTAAAAATTGCAAATGCGCACACAAAGTTTCTTGCTTTTGAGTGGCCCAGAATCTGCACAGCACCTTAGACAGGTTTCAGTGCTTGATCTCTTCTTTTCCTGTGGGATTTTGAGGAATTCGCCTAATTGAGTTCTTCTTTTCCCTTATGCACCCAGTGTTTCCCTTGGCTGCAGAGCTTTTTGCAGTGCGTGTATGACTTTGTAGATGTAAACATTAATCTTTTTGAGACAGAAATACTTTTCTTGGAGGGCTCTGGTGTTGCATTTTTAGTCTGGTCTAGTGGAAAGTGTCCCTGCCCATGGCAGAGGGATTGGATGTATGTGAGGTTTAAGGTCCCTTCCAACCTAAACAATTTTGTGATTCTGTGATTTCTCTATTTACATAAAACCCAACAAATAACAATAAAACCCCCAGAAACAGCACCACAAAAACCCACCAATAAAAAAAAAACCCAAAATCAACAAAAAACCAAACCAAACAAATGACAACAACAAAAGCACCAGAAAAACCCCACCCCACAAAACAAAAACCCAACCCAAAACCCCTTCAAAATATGTGTAAATATATGGAGTTTAAGACTTAGTCCTAGTGCTGCATTCCTAAATGGGTATATAGATGCTCAAGTCTAATAAGTCTAATGATATCTAATAATGTCTAATAAGTCTAATAATCTAAGAAGTGTAATAATGGAGTCTAATAATATCTTCATTACCCAATTAAGAAGAGATGTGAGTTGGTAAATTTGATTCGAAGTGGTGTTTTTACTCTGTATCTGCTGACCAACTTAGACTGAAAACAAAAAGAAAAAAAGTAATGTTTGCCTTAATTAAATGCAGTTTCCTTTATGCTTTTGAAAAGGATCCAGACAAGTTCCAGTTTGGCCGTACCAAGATATTTTTCCGTGCAGGCCAGGTGGCATATCTGGAGAAACTGCGAACAGATAAGTTCAGAGCTGCCACCATCATGATCCAGAAGACGGTGCGGGGTTGGCTGCAGAGGGTCAAGTACCAGAGGCTGAGACGAGCCGCACTTGTCCTGCAGCGCTATGCGCGCGGCCACCTGGCACGCAGGTGGGTCCTGGAGAGCCTCACAGAGGGGCCAGCTGGCAAGGAAAGTGTGAAAACACCTCTGCCCACCTGTGCTTTCAATCTGTTACATCTCCTAGATCTTAAATTTTGGGGTTTTGTATGAGGAACTTGGAAAATGCTTGCTCGAAAACAAGGTCTGTACTGAACGTGTGGGTAACGCTGTGGTGACAGTCTCTGGGCTAAAGTCAGGACTCATTTCTGGCCCCTCTCTCAAGTTTTATTTAGGGGCAAGAGATCAAAGTTCTTTGCCTCAAACTGGTTTCATATCTAGATTAGTTTAATTTCTAGGTGCTAGGCTGAGGTCATAGCATAAGACAGTCCAGTTACAATGAGATGACTGCAGTACTCTGAAGGATTTAGGTGAAAACATTTCACAAGACTAGTATTTTCTTGGGACTGCCTTTGGTAAAGGGCATTTGGATCAGCCAGGGAGGAGCTGTCTAGTTGGCATGCACTCCTCCTCTGCAGGAACCAGGTTTGTGCCTCCGTGATGTCCAAGGGAGTTCTCAGGATTGATTTGCTGTATCCTTTGTAATGAGAAAAATCACTCCAAATCACTGGCAGGGGAGCTGTGTACGGTAGAGAATAACAGAGCTCAGTGTTAAGTGTTTCTGTGCAGGAGCCTCAGCCTCATGTCAGTGTCTTGCTGGGGTTTCTCTAGGTAATACTCTGCTGAAGAGTGGGCTGCTGGTGGCAGGTGCGGTGTGGGTGTGAGGGAGCAGTGAAGCAATGGAACAGCATCCTAACACACAGGCCACCTTCCTTTCTGTGCCCCTTATTCAAGTCAGACAACCAGCAGAAGAACGTCAGAGATGCTGGCTGAATTTGTGGTGTTATTTGTGATTGGGAAAGGGGTTGGTGTCAGGGAGAACCAGCTGCTGCAGTTTCTTCTACATAATTTTACAGTTCCCGTGTTTGTGTGGGATTTGTGGGGTCGGATGGCATCTGAGTAACTGCTGTCTCCTCTTTTTGGTGACCATCCCTTATCCTCTTCAGTAAGCCCCGGTTCAGTGCATCCTAATGAGAAACCATTATCCTCAATCAAAGGAATATATAAACCAATCCGATGTGGCTCTTAGTTTTGATATGCTTATCACAAAGTAAAAGAAGTGGATCAAATTTCTGTATATTGCTGCATGCTGAGAGCAATAAATGAATCATAAATTCAGCAAAACAAGCTAATTATCAAATTAAGTCGAGGGTTTATGGGCATTTATTAACCAGTGTAACAGCAAATTGAACATGAGCTCAGTTAGAGAATGGAGCAAGGTGGTGCGGAGTTGACCACATCCCTCATTATTTACTGTCTATGAATTGCTTGAGGCTCTGCTCAGGAATGCTGCCAAAGCAGTGCACACCAGTTTAAATGTCAAATCAATTTGCTGCTGTTTTCACTGAGTCAGTAGATACCCTGTGCTTTTTATAGTCAGGAAAGTGATGGAATCAACCAGTAGATACCCTGTGCTTTTTATAGTCAGGAAAGTGATGGAACCAGCATGGGCGCTGATTGGCACAAGGATGTAAGGCAGAGAGTTTAAACCAAGGAAAACCTGGGAAATGCTTGGGTTTAATGCTGTTTGGGAGCAATGAAGTGTGTTGATTTGCAGTTCCACTGCTCCTGGGTTCCATGGATGCTGTCTGATGGCATGGAGGCCTTCTTAGCCCAACTGTTGGGGTGGTCTGTCCTGAATACATCAAGCTACATTGGACAAAAGATTTTTCTCTCTGTCCTGCTTAAAACTTACTGTAACAGAACGAAGTGGAGTTTAGTTTTCCTGCTTACCTCCCTCCTGTGCATTGCAGGCTTGCTGAGCACCTGAGGAGGACGAGGGCTGCCATCACCTTGCAGAAGCAGTACCGAATGCTGCGGATCCGCCGGGCTTTCCAGAGGGTCCGCAACGCCACCCTCACCATCCAGGCTTTTGCTCGGGGCATGTTTGTCAGGAGGATTTACCACCAGGTACACCTCCAGGAGGGTCTCTGCATCAGGAAGGAGCTTTTATGTTTACTTCTGCGATGTGTTTGTTGTGGCTGTGTTGATGTTCGTGAAGCTGACAGCCCCCGGTGTTGCTGGAGAGCGGATGGTGACGGCAAGCTTTGCTATTTAAAGCTGTACAAGCAAAAAAGATTTTGGCAGCAGCACCTCAGTGGAGCAGCTAAATGGAGTTAGTCACTGTGGTGCCGGGAGGTGTTGTGGAGATCTGCAAATGTCATTTGATCTAACTTGTGCTGTGCTGAAACCTCCCTGGTGTGCTGAGTATGTGTCAGAGCTGTGCTGCAGGGACTGTTCCCAATAGAGTGGGAAGACAAGGAGGGTCTGTTGTGGAAGGCAGTCATTTAATGATCAAAATTTCTCTTTAATTAGTTCTCTCCTTTAGCTTTCTGTGTTAAACCAGGAACTGGACACAAAGAATTTGGAGTTTGATGACAGTGGTGAGAAATCATTGAATCCTGGTGTGGTTTGGGTGAAGGAGGGCCTTTAAGGTCACCTCATCCCACCCCACTGCCATGGACAGGGATACCTTCCACTAGACCAGGTTACTCCAAGACCTGTCCAGCCTGGCCTGGAACACTTTCAGGGATCCAGAGGCAGCCACAGCTTCTCTGGGAAACCTTTGCCAGGGCCTCACCACCCTCACAGGGAACAATTCCTTCCCATGATTCCATCTCACACTGCCTTCTGGCAGTGGGAAGCCATTCCACCTTTCCCAAAGTCTTTCTCCAGCTACTGTCTGTCAGGAAACTGAGAACAGTTTTTGGGAATCTTCTGTCCACTCCTCAGATCCAGCACTATGTTGGTAGTCACCAGAATTGGTGCCTATGTTGTGGGACTACTCCAAGAAGTGAGAGGTATTGTGAGCCAGGAGGGGAAGGCCTGTTCCTGGAGATAATTGAGGTTATCTGGACACCTGGTGACTTCCCAGAGAGATCAGGGATGTCCTTTGAGACACAGCAGCTGGATGTTTGTGATAAGGAATTTGTGCTGCCACTGCTTTTTCAGCATTTACTTTCTAAATTGGAAGTTTCTGCAGGGGAGGGAGCTGGTCCAGCAGTTAAACTCTGAGATTCAAGGCAACCCAAATCTTAAGGTGTAGAAGGTGGCTGAAGGCCAGGCCCCTCTAATCTGAACATCCTTTAATCTCTGGAGCATCTGGGTACAGGTGTTGGATGTAGGTGTTGGTTCTAGTGCATGTTCAGCAACAGATGCAGGGCTGTGGGTGCTGGTCTGTGGGGTCAGGGCATGCCCAGTGCCCACCAAAATTTTGCTGTAAAGCTAAAATGAGTCCCCAAAACAATGCAGTGGGGTTTCTTCTACTTCTTTGGGTATCACCAGCTTTCCCCATCTATGCATGCCAAGGCTGCAGACTTACAAAGCTCATTTCACAGTAATTCATGTTGCATCCTAAATTCACGTAATCTATTTGTTCTGAATTAAAATTTGCAGTTGCAAAGAAAGCCTTAGGGTGAAACAAAATATTTTAAGAGAAGCTGATGGGATAACCTTTTCTGAGACAACGTAACCCAAACTAATAACAATAAACTGTCTTGTAATCTTCAAATTCTCCTATTTATTTCCTTAGCAGACTAAAGCATAGATCAGCATAAGGAAGCTATTAACGGCATGCTGTTTGTAACTCTAAAATGTCAGCCTTCAGTTTTAGAGGATGAAATTGAGCTGCCACTTACTGACAAGACAGCTGTAAATTTTGGGGAAGAAATTCAATGCAAAAGTGCCAGAAATGTAATGAAAACTGATGCAAATTTTAGGAATTGAATTGTGCCAGAGAACTGGCTGCAGACTCTTGTGAAAACACTTACAGTTTTATTTGAAGGTTATATACATGATAAGAAATCCCACCAGGAGGGCATTTATCTGCAGTAAAAATTATCCTAATGCAGGCATGGAACACAGAAAAAAATGTACAGATATGTTCTGGTATGGGTTATATCTAATGTTGAGGGGACAGTAAGTACATTGCAAAGTGTTGGTCTGTCTGTTAACGACTTTATTCCGGACCTGTGGCTCTGGTGGATCTTGGGACTATTCTGAGGTGGTCCATGAAGTTGCACTTGAGCCCAAACGTCACCTGTTCCCACCTGTCCTCACCAGCCAGGATCATATCCTCTCGTGTTGCTGGCCAAGCAGGTGTTTACTTAGCAGCCAGAGAGGTGTGGGTGTGTCCTGCCTGCGTCACTGAGCACAGTGCCTGGAGAAGCCTCCAGGAGTGGGGGTTGAGGCCCTGTCCATGAAAGAGGGCACAAAACAACAGCCTCCCTTTCCAGCCATCAGCCCCTGCACCTACCAGGACATTCCTTGGAGGAGAAGCCTTTTCCAAGGCAGTTTGGGAAATGTTTGGTTCAGCCAAACCAGAGTTACTGCTGCCTGTACAGGTGACCTTGGAGGAATGGCCTTAAGCTGGAGGAAGATAGATTTAGAGAGGATATTGGGAAGGAATTCCTGGCTGTGAGGGTGGTGAGGCCCTGGCACAGGGTGCCCAGAGAAGCTGTGGCTGTCCCTGGATCCCTGCCAGTGTCCAAAGCCAGGCTGGACATTGAGGCTTGGCGCGGCCTGGCCTAGTGGATGGTGTCCCTGTCCATGGATGAGCTTAAAGTCACTCCAACCCAAACCATTCTGTGATTCCACGATTCTGTGCCTTCTCCCTGTTAACTGCCCCGTTGCCGATGTTTTGCAGATGCTGGTGGAGCACAAGGCCATCATCCTGCAGAAGCACGTGCGGGGCTGGCTGGCCCGTGTGAGGTTCCGCCGGGCCCGTGCCGCCGCCGTGGTGCTGCAGTGCTACTGCCGGCGCCTCAGGGCGCGGCGCCAGCTGCAGGCCCTGCGCATCGAGGCACGCTCGGTGCAGCACCTCAAGAAGCTCAACATCGGCATGGAGAACAAGGTGGTGCAGCTGCAGAGGAAGGTCGATGAGCAGGTACGTCCCGAGCTGTGCTGGGACAGGCGTGGCCCAGCCGCCGCTTTGTCTCTTTGCTCTTGTCCTCCCTTGCCTTTCCATGGTGTCTGGGAAGGGTCATGCTGTTGGCAGCCAGGTGTTTGTGACGGTGGGACAGATAACCAGTATAAATACTACTACATCAGTAGTATTTTTTAGTTTGTATTTTCCCCCATTACCTTGCTTAGTGAGCTGCACATGCTGCATGGAATTGTTGTGGGAACTGCCAAGTAGGGCTCAGAGGTGGAAGATAAAATGGCAGTTTTGGAAGGTTTTAATTGAAAACCCAAGCCAGCTCCATGTGGGATCCAATGTCAAGGATTTGGGGCTGGATTGCCTCACTGTGGTTCTTGCTCTGTGAGTGCTGAGTGTGCAGTGTCTGCCACCACTGCTGCTGTGAGCTGTGTGTTTTGGGAGTCACATTCCCTGGAAAATAAACAGCGGTTAGGGTAAATACTTCACAAAGTCGTTTGAGCATGTTGGGGTAACTAGACACAGCAACTCTCCAGGAATAAGAGGAGGGGTGGGATGGTGTGATGTGACAGATCCCTGCCATGTGTGCAGTGACCTGGTGTTATTACTGTAGCTGCTGGATCACAGGATCATCTTCATCAGTTGCCACTTGCCATTAGTAAGCTGAAGAATAATTATTTGATTACACACCTGGCAGAATAGTTTTTCCATATGCTAAAGCCTGCAAGCTGCTCTGTTAAATACCTTCTGTGTTACTGTACAAGGGCTTGAGGGATGAACATAAAAAATGCTGATTGGAACCTAGTTGTACTGACTAATATCAGCAGGGAAATTTAAATCCACTTGTATCTTAAACTGATTTTTTATAGGCAGGAGAACATCCTCTTCAGCCAGGATAACACCTTATTTGTAGCACCAGTTAGTGGTAATTCCAGTTTTTCATTCTGGGATGTTGTCAGGGACCCTTGTCCATCCCACATGTCTCCCTTGGCTCCCTTGCCACCTGACATCCCTTCACTCCTAAATGACATGAGTCCCGTGATGAAAGTGATGACGAGTGACTCTGTGTTGGGTCAGATACTGCAGAGTCAGGACACACGGGGGTTTGTATTGCTGTGGTCACCCTCACTGCATTGTTAATTGGCTGCTGTGCATTAATTGCACCGCAACGGAGTGCAGCTTTCAAGCCTGGCTGTATAAAAATTTGAAAATGCCTGTTTCCATACTTAGATTTTGCTAACAGTAGCTTAGGGATGGAAAACACTGAGGATAAGGTTTGATAGGACCCTTTATCCAGAAGGTATTTTGGTGAAATTAAGTAGGATGAGTCATTCCACGTCCAGGTATTTTGGGCTGAGCTCGTGCGAGGAGTGTGCACGTCAGTGTTAGATCTGCTGAGCTGCTGGACTTGGCACTGGAACATCCAGTAGTATTTTTTAGTTTGTGTTTTTTCCCATTTCCTTGCTAGGAGAAGTGTGGGAGTGTGAAAACAAAAAAAAACCAAAACCCAATATTTGGTTAACATTGGCTTTGCTGTTGTGGGCTATGAAAGCAGCAGATCTGCTTTAAGGAAGGAGTCAAGGAGAGCTTTTAACCAGGCAGAAAAAATGGTCCGGAGCTTGTCTTGCTCTCCCTCAGTGTCTCCACAGACCATTTTGAAGGAGATTGTTTGATGCTTTCTGTGTAACTTTTGCAGGAAAGAATTCCTGCTCTGGATTACATGTGCTGGTCTGTCCAGCAAGCTGGTTTTAACCATCCTTCCATGGCTGCCAGGTTTCCCTGGGATGCTTTGGAAGTGCTAATGAGCGCTGTTCCAATAGATTTTCTTTTCAGTGTACTGAATCTTTTCTCTGGCACGGTGCGTTTGCTGCATTGTAGTTTCCCTGAAGGATCTTGCTTTTAGTCCTCGCTAATCTATAAACACAACCTTTTAAAATACCAATTAACTTTCTAAGAAAAAAGTATATAGCAGGTAACCTGGAGAGCTGAAGTTGTATCATTTTTTTGAGGAGCCCTGGAAAAAAAAATTTCCGTTTCTGCTACTTTAGCTCATGCATGAATAAAGATGCAATCCTCTGTGTGCCCCTAAGGAAAAGATCTTTCTTTGAAAACATTAGAACCTATTATTGTATGTCAGCCTCAGCTCAGATGCTCTGGCATCTGTAACTGGCATAGTTTAATTAAGTTTTTTAATCTGGTGGGGGATTTTTTGCACACACAAGAAAGATTTTGATCTATTTTGCTGCAAAACATCCTCACAGGAGCACTTTCTTTTCTATTTACATTGGACCAATTTCCTCTTTTTTTCTTTACTGTTCCTTTTTTTCTTTCAATTAATTTTCTTTAAATCTGTTCATTGGAATTGCCTGGGACATTTTTAAGGCTGGTACTTAATTTAGTGTTGCATGTTCATGCAGGAAATATTTAGATACACTGTGAGCTCTCTACACTGTCGGCAAGCAGCACTACCTCTGTGAACATTATTATGAATAAAACTAGTCTGGGTAACAGGAGTGATGAATTTTTTGACTCTGCCTTTGGTAGCAAAATAAACTCTAGGTTTTTTCACAGAGCCTGGATTGAAACCAGGACTGTCTCAGGTCTGCAGATCTGGATAATGACTGAAAATAAAGCAATTTCAAGTTTAACTGGGTCTGTTGAGCCATCTCTGATTGCAGTAGGGAGCAACCAAGTAAATGCTCTCTCATGTCTCCAGTTGCTAATACAAAACTCCAAAACATGCCTGTTCATTTATCTTCTTTTTGCATGAAGATCTCGGTTGTGTGGTGTGCAAAACCGTGTAGGGAAATGTTGGGACAAAAGGTTCTGCAGATGGATCTCTTTGGGGCCTTCTGCTCTGGAGCCAGGCTGGGAGAGCTGGAGGTGTTCAGCTGGACAAGAGAAGCTCCAGGGAGAGCTCAGAGCTCCTGCCAGGGCCTAAAGGGGCTCCAGGAGAGCTGCAGAGGGACTGGGGACAAGGCATGGAGGGACAGGACACAGGGAATGGCTTCCCAGTGCCAGAGGGCAGGGAGACATGGGATATTGGGAAGGAATTCCTGGCTGTGAGGGTGGCCAGGCCCTGGCACAGGGTGCCCAGAGAAGCTGTGGCTGCCCCTGGATCCCTGGCAGTGTCGAAGGTCAGGTTGGACGGGGCTTGGAGCAGCCTGGGATAGTGGAAGGTGTCCCTGCTCATGGCAGGGGGGTGGAAGGAGATGCGCTTTAAGGTCCCTTCTGACCCATTTTAAGACCATTCTAAGATTCTATGAAATGCCTTTGGTCATGCAGAACTTATAATTTCCTAATATGATATGAATGCTGAATTTTGATGTTCATTAATAATTCATTACAAGGGAGCAAAGGAAAAAATGTTAATATGCCTCTTTTACTTGTTTTTCCATTTGAGATGTGTCGTAATCTTGCTTCAGAGCACTGAGATGCAGTGAGGGAGGTGCTTTGGGAGGTCACCTAAAGAGGGGCCAAAAGGATGATCAGAGCAAGCTTTGAAAACAGGACTGTGTTTTAAGTGTCAAAATGGTTCTTTTGTTGCCAAGATTATATGTCCAAAGTTAGCAAAGCTTGTGCAGCGTGCTCTTAAAAAAGCTCTTAGTCTTTGGCCTGGGGATGGCTAATAATGAAGATGTTTTATTAGTCAGTGTCGTTCTCATGGAGTTTGATTTGAAGCCCAAAAATCAGCTAGGTCTGCTGAATTTTCAAGTCTCAAACCTCGGGAGCAAATCACTGCTAAATGCTTTAAAAGTGAAAACCTGAGCAAATAAGATGACTGAGCTGGCACATGACTTAAAACTGCAGTTTTTGGAGTTCCTTGTGCTTGAGGCTGCAGTTCTGCACTGTCATCCCAAGTTTCTGCAGGCATGGGAGTCAGGAGTAGAAGGGTAAACTGCAAAAGGAATGCTACAAACGCCCCCAGAAATTGCAAACCAATCACATTAAGCAACACCATTTGGAAGCTGTAGTAGAAGTGTAATTTTTTGGTTTGGTTGCCAGTGCTACCAAGAGCTGTTTGCCTTTGCTCTCAGTAATGTCAGTGTAATTTAACAAATGCTTCTGTAATCATTGCCAAAATATTACTGAGCTTTTGTCACAGTTTAGAAATAGCTTTTAGCTTTATGAGCTCCGTTAGCATATGCATGGAAATGTTTGTTTTTGTGGGTTTGTCACCTACTGTGCTTGAGGATTTGAGTGGTTACTTTAGTAATACATCGCTGCATGCACTGATGTCACTTGTGCTCTTGTTTTCTTCTTTTTGGAATGTTGGCTGCAGAACAAGGAGTACAAACTTCTGAATGAGCAGCTGTCCATGCTGACATCAGCCCACTCGTCTGAGGTGGAGAAGCTGAAGAAGGAGCTGCAGCAGTACCAGCAGAGCCAGCATGGCAATGACAACCAGCTCCTCAGCCTGCAGGAGGGGATGAAGCAGCTGCGGATGGAGCTGGAGAGGGCTCTCGGGGAGAGGGAGGTCATGGAGGACAGCCACAGCAAGGAGAAGGACCTGCTGAGGAAGGTATGTCTGTCTGTCTGTCTGCAGCAGGTTGTCTCCTGCAGGTGGCCATACTGGTGGAAGCTCACTCTTCACCACTCTGAATGGGGGCATCTGTTTTTTGGTTATTATTTCTGTTGCTGAATGCCCTAGGATTTACCTTTGGCCAGCTCATGGGGCAGCAAGGACAGGTGGACATCCCTGCAGGAGCAGTGGCTGCCTTTTGTCAGGACGCCCCATCCTGATGCCTTTTGGGCTGCCAGCCACAAAGAAACGCCCCAAACCCAAACACTTCTGGAAATCAGGATACTTAATAACCGTGAATATCATGGAATCACAGAGTTGTTAAGCTTGAAAAAGACCTGTAAGAACACCAAGTCCAACCATCAGCCCAGCACCACGCTGTTCAGCACTAAACCACATCGTCGAGTGCCACATCCATGTGGTTCTTGCACACTTCCAAGGCTGGTGATTCCACCACTGCCCTGAGCAGTCTGTTCCAGTGCTTTACAAGCCTTTCAGTGATGAAAGTTTTCCTGATAAAAGTTAAACCTGCCCTCCTGGCACAACTTGAGGCTGCTTTCTCTTGTCCTAAGCTTTATGTATATGTCAGGGCTTGATGTATATACAGTGATTCCTCCTGGTGTGTAATGCAGATTACTTGAGAGGGCGGTTAGAGGTGCTGCAAATATTAAGAAGATGTAAATATTCCTCCTCCCAGGCTGGGAGGAGGAATATTTACATCTCACAAGGCTCAGTTTCTGCTGTGGCTGGTGTTGTAGGTACACACTGAGTATGACCTGTGTGTGGACCAACTTCCCTCCCTGAGGAGAGGCACTACTCCAGCAGCAGCTGCCTGGTTGTTAGGAGCCTTTATAGGATTTGGAGCTGGGATATACACTAAATATATTTATTTTTTCCTACTCCTTCATGCAAACACGTAGAATATCCTGATTTGGAAAGGAACCACAAGGACAATCAAGTGCAGCTCTTGTGCTTTATGTCTTGGGGTGGAGGTGGTCCAACACTGCCTGCATTGTACAAGAAGGCATTCTAGTGGGAGAAAGAGACTTCAGAGTGTAGAGGTTTTTTTGCAAATAGAAAAGATGGACCTTTTGCCCTGAACTTGTTGCTGATCAGATTAATTCTGAGTGATGCCTGTTCTCTCCACCTGTGGCACTGAGATATGGGTTAAGTTTCCTTCTGCTAATGCTTGTGGCTGCTCAAGTTAAATCCATAATATTTCTTCTGCACCAGAAATTGAATTGAATCTTTGATCCTGCTATTGAAAAGAGTTTAGGGATTTTCTACTCAATATATGGGAAAGAAAAAGCTGTTTGCAGCTGTTATTCTAAAGCAGCTCTTGGTGTGTGACAATCTGAAAACGAGTCACTTTTTTAGAAATAAAAAAAAGAAAGAGCCTAGTATTAGCTGTGTTTTTATTATAGTGGAAGAATGCCCAGATGAGGCTCTTCCAGGACACTTCACACAGCACCACCTGCCCATGCCAACCTCCCCTTGAGGCTGAGCCCTCAGGTGGTGGGCTTGGTTGAGAAGCTGTGGTGGGGACTGTGGTCAGGGCACAATTGAAATGCATTTTTGGGTGTACTTCTCAAAGAGGTGAGCAACCTGTACACTTGCTGTCTCTTGGCTGGACCAAGAGCTGCCAGGTGATCACTTACCCCACTTCCTACACATGTAGTGCACCTACACACGGACAAGTGAAACCAGTGATTTCCTTCTAAAATTAAAAGATCCTTTTTGGCACAGGGCTCTGTTCATTAGCTGGGTGCAACACAGGCTTTTAGGGCCCAAAAGGATGCTTGAGTTGGAAGGTGATGCAGCTGGGGATAAACTGCATATCTTCATTCTTGATTGCAAATCCCCTTCGAGCACTCAGATGGAAGGTTAGCTTAATCACTGAGGAAATGCTTTTAAAAAGCATGAAAACAAAGCAGAAGCTTTCCCTTGTTGTAAAAGTGCCTACAGCAGAGCAAATATCGTGCATTTCACCATGAAAATAAATGGTTTAATTATGAAACATTTCTAATGAGCAGTGCAGACTCCCATTTCTGGCATTAGCTTTCCATTGCTCCCTTTGGTTCCTTGTCAGTGGGGAGATGGAGAGGACCTGTTTCCTTGCTGAAAACATTAATTTAGCCAGAATACTTTCCAAGGAAAATTCTAGTAAGAGATTTTTGAGTTATTCTAATATCTGCTAGAAGCTGGGTAGTTATGAAACTAAATTCAGGTGAGAAGCAGTTTTCACCTTCAATATCAAGATGACACCATGGGCATGGTTATAGTGGGACAGATTCCCAAAGACATCTCACTTCTGAGTGAGACTGAGATGAGCCTTTAATTTTTCTGCAGCTCCTGAAAATCCATATCAGTTATGATTTTGTTACTAAAAAGAAGTCCTTTAATCTCTTCTCTCTGAGTCCTTAATTTTAAAACAATTTTAAAATTTTAACTCTTTTTATCTAATTTTGTTTAAAGTTTAACACATCTGGGCGACTACCAACAGCTCTTTCTTTTGGTAGCACCTAATCTTCTGACTTGGTAAGCTAAGATAATTCAAAGCTGGACCAGGAATTTCATTGGGAAAATACCAAATGCCTTCATCCTTTCCATACAAGACTGGGGGAGAATGGGAGGCAGGTCTCATGAACAGGTTGTCCCAGTGTAACACTTAGGTAAGGGCTGCAGTCATCACAAGTGCTCCCTGCTCAGCATCTTCCACAGAAATCCCTCAAAGCAAGTGCTGCTGCATTTGGAGCACCTCCAAAGATCTGTTTCCTGTGGAAAGATGAGCAAGAGGTACCAAAGGTACCTGGGATGGAGTTTGTGTTGCTTGGCCGTTGTGTGACCTGCTCCATTTGCCTCTCCCTAAGTGTAGTGGTCTGGTCTCCTTCCCACTGGGCTTGGTTAAACACAGGTTTTGAGCTTTGAACTTGTTCCTCTTTTACATAGAAACAGGAAAGCAATAAGCAAACTCAGTGGCTCAAGAGAACATGTTAAAAATACCTGTACCCAATCTGGATAAAAATTTTAAAATCTGGGTATAATTGTTGTGGATTCTGCTAAGTCTTTCTCTTCTACATATTGTCTCAGCATGGTTGAGAATATTCAAGATTTTTTGTCCGGATTTGTTTTCCAACCCCATAGCTTTGGGCAGAGAATTCCTAATCAGCATGCAATAAAAACTATTAGTAAAATAATCCCATTGCCCTTAATCTTTTCCTGATGGGATAAACAAGTAGAGTTCCTTGCTGTCCCATTGCAGCATAGGTTTTCCTTCCATTCCATCGTTCCTGTATCTCGTCTCCAATTTTTTAAGGATTCTTCCTACCTTGAAGACACTAGTGCTGACATAATGGCAGATGTGATTTATGGTAAAAGAGAGCAGTTGATTTTGGTACAGAATATTAAAATCTTGGCTCAGTTCACAGCATTTAAAACACCACTAGTTCTGTATGCTTAAATTGTGGGGTTTTTCAGTTTCTAATCGTACATCCAGACTCCAGTGTTCTAGGAGAGGTGCAGACAGATGTAATACAGACAGCTGCAGTAAATGAACAGGGAGAGTAATGGGTGGGGAGGTTTTTCAGTTTGTGCATGGAATATGACTGATTCAGTCGTGACTTACAAGAAAATATTCACTGTGCTTTTGTCCTCACCATTAGTATGTATCCGGCATAGGCAGTGTTTGATAAAATGCCTTAATTTGAGCATGCTTGTGTGGAAGACAGAAATCTGTGCTAGGAATGCATGCCAGCTGGGCTGCCTATAAATTTAATCTAGTGGTGACAGCAAAATTATTACTCTTGGGCTTTGAAAACTCTTATTATGGTGTTTACAGTGTTGTTTATCGTTGTTGCCTTGCAATCCTTCTGCTGTGTGTAGCTGTTTCCTAAGCAGTGGCTATAGGGAGTGAAGGAGCAGGCATGGGGAATGAGACGTGCTGCGATGATGTGTGTTCTCGCACCTGACAGCAGCAGAGTCATCCTGCTTAGCTGTGGCAGCGTATTTCACTAGATAATATGATGGTTGTGTGTTTTGAGATAACGCTGTTGAAGGCACCAGAATTCCTGAGGTTTAATAATGTTCCAGGATTGGTTGCTGTCAGCATCAGTCCAGCCTTGCAGTTGTGACAAGTGAAAATAACATTTTGCAGGATTTAGTTCCTGTTCTCATTATTTTTTTACGAGGCAATTGTTGATAATTGCTAACTATGTTCTTCTTGTATTGCCAAGGGCCCGGGTACATGTCATTCCTGTCTGTACCAGAGGTTCTGTAGCTGTGGGAAGCACTGAATTGACTCACTATACTGAATGGGTTGGGTACAATACAGTTGTAAAAGCCTGAACTATTCACTCAGCTCACATTCACTGTGTCCATCACAGTGCCTGAAATGCTACATGGCTGGGAACAATCAGCAGATTTATTTCCCTGGCAGTTGTGACTCGGTGCTGTGACTTGAAGACAACGATGAAGTCCATTGAGATGTAAAAATAAACCTCTGATTTAATGACCTGATCACTTGCAAGAGCTCCACTCCTGCAGCTCGTGGCCACCAAGTCCAGCTGTTCAGTATTTTGTAAGATTCTGCTGAAAATGTTGATTTAAGGGAGAAATGCACTCAGGAAGGAGAAAGTTAGTCTCTGTTGTGGCAGTGCAGTTCTCCTGTGCTACAGCTTCTGGTGTACAAAGGATAACTATCAAAGCACAGATGAACAGATCTTTTAAAGAGCAAAGACAGGCTGAACAAAGCCCCTGTCCTCTGCCAGGTGAAATGCAATCCCCAAAGGAGCTCTGCCCTGCAGCCAGCACTAACTCTCTGCCTTGTTCCGTAGCGTATCTCCGACCTGGAAGAAGAAAACGCTCTCCTGAAGCAGGAGAAAGAGGAGCTTAACAACAGGATTCTCTGTCAGTCTGAAGGTAGGAAAAACTGCCTGTAGCATCGTAATGCCTCCGTTAGACAAGGGCTTAATCTTCTCCCCTGAAGCTCATTTTCCCTGCCTTGAAAAGTGCTAATCTTCCCATGATCCTTTTCTGGTGGTTTTTGTCACTATTTTGTTGTGCATCTAGTTCTGTTCATGCTGTTCTACTGGTGGGTGATAAGCCACAGGGAGTTTAATTGGTGAAATACAGAATAAAGTACATTAAAAGGCTTTTTAGTTCAGTTATGTTAGAGCATTTAGTGCAGGTGATGTGGGAGGCAGTGAAGCTGATGGAGTAGGGAATAACAACGTCCCAAGAATGATGAATAAAGGATCTAAGGGACAGCACAATTCACATTACTCAGCAGTGACAAAGGATTTCTCTAGTGTGATGTGAGTGTGTGAGTGTTTTTTAAAAGCAGAGACTTAGCTGATGAGTCTTACATAGGGGAAAGCAACCTGGTAAAATCCCATTTCACAAAAGGGACTCTCATGTATGTGTTGAGGTTCTATTTTTTGTCATCCTTTTCAGCTTTGATTTTGTAGCAGGATTTGCAAAGATTCTCATGCTGTGGGTGCAGCTATCACTGCTCCATGGTACTTGTGAAGTACCTTTTTCTCCTAGCCTAACACAAAATAAAGGAATGGAGATGATACATTGAGAAGAACCTTGCTGCAAATATTTATTCATCCCTTACAAGATGCTTTTGGAGCATCTAAGATGGGAGAAAGCAAGTGAAAGGGGTTGGTTTGTTGTTCACCCATTTAAAACAACAAATGGGCTATATTTGCATGGTTCCTCAGGAAGAGGAGGGACCAGGTTTGCTTCCAGAAGTGAGTTTTCAACAAATAAATGAATTTATTTGGATATAAAATTCTTTGAACCCTCACAGTCTTGCCGTTGTAAATAGTTGATGATGAGATAGGGACGAGCTGCTGTTGTTGATTTGCTCCTATGCCAAAGCTGCTGATAGCAAGCAGGCAGGGAGGTATTTAAATGTAGCAAGTATCACTTTTTCAACATGAATGTGTTTCTGTACTGTGCTGGTCTTTCCTTAAGTGGGTTTGTGGCTGTCCCATGGGAGCTGGAGCTGGCACAGGCACAGTTAAGTGTAATAGATCTGATGGTTAGTAGGTGCTGGAGATTTTTCTTTAATTCCAGGCAGAGGACTGCTCTGGAAGCAGAAGAGCTCAAGCTGTTCCACATGTTGGGGAAACAGATACATATTATAATAGTCTCTAAAAGTTAGAGAATGCTTACATGTGTTCTAAAGGGTCTTGGCAGAGAGTATTTTGTTCATTAGTTGTTGAACATATTTACAAGAAGTTTGTTTCAGAGCTGAAGTTCATAATTGCTTTTCTTTTCCTTCCTGTTTTAAAGATGAATTTGCACGAAATGCAGCTGAGGAAAATACCCAGATGAAAAAAGAGCTGGAAGAAGAGAGATCTCGTTATCAGAACCTGGTAAAAGAGTATTCAAGTCTGGAGCAGAGATATGACAACTTGAGGGATGAAATTACAATTATAAAGGTAATGAAACTGGAATTACCCCTGTTGTCTTGTGTCCTGGACCCAGTGTGGGTGCCTGGATAAGATGGCTTACTCATCCCCAAAACACTTAATGGAACTGCCATTATTGTGCAGTTGGTGCTTGATATTGCTAGGAATACCCTTCTGCACTGGAGCCAAACCATTTGTGTGCATTGAGAAAGGAGCTTAGTTCTTCGAGCTTCTCTGTGAAATGCTTAGAAATGTCTGTGAATCTCAGCAAAAGCTGAATCGTGCTTGTTCTTGTTTTGCTGTTCCGTTGGTGATATTCATGTGTAGGTGTTGGGTTAAATAAACAAACAAGAAAAATCATGACTTCAGAATTCCAAAACCCAAAGTCTTTAGGTTGCATTGCTAAAGTGTTAGAAAAACTGTTGAAAATGAGAGTGCTGCTGCATTTGGTGGAAGGTTGAGTGTTTAAAGGGAGTCCTGGAAGGTGCTGCAAGCAGCATAATCTTGAGCTCACATTTGCATGTTCACACTTACCAGGCATCTGGTGTCATGAAGAGCCTTTAATTAATGCAGAATTTTTAAACTGAGCTTCTATATCACTTAATATTTTAAAGTATTGCTCTCTGGTAATATGAATTCTAAGGTTAGGGCATAAAAACTAGAAGATGGAATCCACTATAAGGTAACAGTCAAGCCTTTTGTAAAGGTAACCTCAGTATATAGTCACATACGTGCTCTAAAGAAGCAACACTTTGTGAGGAATCCCTTTAACACTGGGTGCTTTATGTTTGTGCACCATTTCTTGGCAGCAAGCACCTGGGCACAGGAGAAGCCCATCCAACCAGAGCAGCCTGGAGTCTGATTCCAATAGTGCATCCATCTGCACCTCTGAGATCGGGGACACCGAGGATGTGATACAGCAGGTGGAGGTACAGTAAATCAGGAGGAAGGGCAGGGGATGTTCTGGGCTCTGGGGGTGATGGGTGTGGGGTTTGGAGTACAGGGGAGCAGTGCAGGTTGGGCACTAAGGTGTGATGGATGAAACTGATTTCATGCTGTAGAAACGCATTGCTGATTGTATGAGAGGGACTGCAGGACTGTGGTGCTCTGGCAAACTCCACTTGTTTGCAGCATCAGGGCTCTAAAAATACTGAAGTACTGTCTTTGGGCCATACCAGCTTAAAAACTGATGAAAATTTATCACAGCAGTTACTCCCAGCACTGATGGATCATGACTGTATCATGATCCTTCTCCGCAAGGGCAATGCCAGTGAAGACCAGAATTCATTGCCCTCTTGCCCTGAGCATTTTCATTCCCATGCATCTTCACAGATGCTTTGCTGGCCAGCACAGCCCTTGTAATCAAATCAGCAGTCTAATGCAGAAAAGAGCATCATAAATTATTCCTTGGCTATCAAGAATTCTGTGGAAAAGGGAAATGTGTTTTTTGTTTTTTACTTACATCTGATAGGATAGGCTGCTTTTTAAACTCCACTTTTGTGACTCAGTAGCACTTGTGGGTGATGCATGTTCCTAGGATCTGCCACCTCCTGGCAGGACCATAATTTGTGTACCAATACCATGCCTGCAGAAATCCCCACTTCCCTTTGCTGGCTGCTGTGTTATGCTGCTTTAGTATTTCTGAACTGCTCTGAAGGCATTTTCTGAAGTGAAAATAATCAGTATTTACCATGCTGTGACATAAAATATTCCAGGTGAAGGCAGATAAAAACCCCCAGTGAATAAATACTTGGCTAGAAGGGACCCAGTAGGGAATTTTTGATGCTCTTAGCTGTTCTTAGCCTCCATAAGCCCACTTTCTTATTGGGCTGTTAAGCATTCAGTGATTTATTAAAATGAGTCACCTAATTTACTGACATTAAAAATAGGTGTTTAAAATGTGTATTTTCTCTTTGGAAGTACATGTGTTTCTTAGGATGCTCCTGTTCCTGGCTGTGGCTGATGTACAGTCAGGGTGTATCTGGCACTGTGTATGGTTATAAAACTTGACTGTCCTCCCTCCTGGTCTTCTCCAGGAGATTGGGATGGAGAAAGCAGGCATGGACATGACCCTCTTCCTAAAGCTGCAGAAGAGAGTGAGGGAGCTCGAGCTGGAGAGGAAGAAGCTGCAAGCCCAGCTGGAGAAAAAGGAACAAGAGAGCAAGAAATCCCAGGCAAGAGGCATCTTTCCATGGATACTAATATTTCATATTTGTAACTGGCTTTTTGATTGCCTGAGGCCACATGATGTAGGAATTTAGGTCTGAGAGTGACGAGTTCAACGTAAGAGGCTACAAATCCATCCAGAAATGGAGAAAAAACTTTTTTTGTCAGCTGAGGACAATTGGACATGAGAACTGCTTTCTTTATTTGTTTAAACAAACTGGTTATTACATATTTAGGGCAGTATCTTAAGCACCTTTGGTTGAAAGCAATGAAATGTAGGATCAATTTTGGCACACATTATTCTCCCGTCATTGACCCTGTGTCTCCCATGCGGTACCCTACATATCCAGCAACCCTCCCTTTCAGAGTATTTGTGTTATTTAAGCATTTCTCTGCTGTCCTGGCTTCCCCCCATCCAGCAGTGTGGCATGAGCTTAAAAGCACTTCACACACATATCAGTCAAGCAGGTCTCCTCAGTTTGGTGTTATTGTCATCTGTGTGTTGTGGTTGTTTTTTTTCTCCCATTAATGATCATACAGGAATACATCTTAAAACTAGAATAGTAAATCAGAAATATCAGGATAGCTGCTGGAAGAATGGGTTCTTCATTTCTAGTGCAAGGCAGAAATATTCCTTTGCTTTATTCTTTCTTCCTTGTGAACAAAAAAGAAAATCTTCCTACAGTTTGAGTTGCTTACTTGAAAACAATTTAGAAACACGTGTACTAAAAAAATTAAGGTTACTGACAGCCCAGTGGTACCTTAGGGGTCAGGAGTCCATAAGTCCCTAAGATTGAAAAGAAAGCTCTCTAGTGTGTGATGAGCTGGCATCTGGGATGGGAGGTTCTAATAGCAGATCTCTTGTATGTGTTTTCCCTGCCATTTGTAGCAAAGGCTCTGGAGGCCAGTGTGCTATGAAATGGCAGTGCTGTGTGCTTGGGGTCTTGAAGCACAGAAGATGCTCTTTTGCAAATTGTTGGGCAAATGCCATCCCTGTTGGTTTCATATTTGAAATTTCTGGGGCTCCTGTTGCTTCATTTGGGAATTATTTTTGTTACTAGTCTCCATCATGAGATCAGTGTACCTTTGAACAAATGCAACAAGAGACTCAACAGAATCATCAACGGTAATTATTTACTTGCTTCACTAGATATTCTTATTGATCACCTGTAGCAATTTACAGGAAACATATGAAACAGGAGACCTCCCCAGCCTCTCACTCCTTCTGCAGAGGTGGATTAAAAACCTGTCTTCCAGCTGCTGTGTTGAAGATTGTTCCCTTAGTGACTGTCATTGTTTGAAAGCTGCAGAGAAGCACAGTTGTGAAGATATTAATGAGAGATTAAATTGTTTTCTCCTGGAGTGTCCCCTGCCCCACTGGTATTGCTGGGATGCTGTCTGATGGCAGTTAATGAAATTATTATGGTTGAGCTGGCCAGCAGGGCTGGCTGCTGATGGAGAAGTGCCCAGCTACCCTGTGCCACTTCCTCTGCCTGTTCCTAAATACAAGTTTACCTCTTTAATCCACACAGGTAATTGAAACAAAGACAGAAGTGAATTTGGAACATGAAGATTTTGCATACAACAGCCTGAAGGTGAGTCAGAGGCTCCTACTTAGTGCTGTAACCTTTTGCATGGCTCCAGCAGCCCTAACAAATGGTGTGAGCATGGTAATACCCAAAACCTGCTGTTATCAGCTGTTAGAGAGGGCATTTGGAAAGCTGTGGCTCTCCATCAACTCTTGAGCCTGAGATGGGCTCACAGATGTTTCTCACGGGGACAGTGTCTGTTCTGTGCTGATCTACCTGTTTCTGAGTCATCCATGGAGGTTACAAATGCACTCATGGTGAAGGGGGCTTTTTCCACTGCAGGTATTCCCACTGGGACTTTGCTGGGCTCTCTTTGAAGGGAGACAGCAGGTCTCAGAAGTTGGCTTTGCAGTGGATGTAAATTCTTATGGCTGTTTCTTGTTCCAGGCTCCAGCTCTGCTTTGTACCCACTTTCTGTGCATTCCCAAAGTGCAACTCAGGTCAAACCTAGATAAATCTGTGGTGTGAATTGTAGTAATAGCCTCCATCTCCCACCAGGGATGACCACAGTCATCGTGTGTCTTTCCAGCTGTTGCCCTACCCTATAATTCATCTTGCCTCCAAGCTCTAAATTCTGACAGTTTCTCTCCCAATCATTTTCTCCTTGTGACATACAGAGCAACTGAAACCTGCTAGGCTCCTGTAGCAGCTTCTGTGGGTTCTATCCTCCTGCTCTAACTGTATTCAAACACTTCTGTCCTTGACTCTTTTAGTCCAGTTCTTATGTCCTGCTTATCTTCAGAAAATCAGTTCCTAGGATGGGATTACTAAGGGAATTTTTTTTTTATACTGTTGGTTTTTGCAATGCAGACCTACCTTTCCAATGTTCCTTCCCTCCATATCCCCTTAACAAATATTGCAATGCAACTGAAAAGTCCAGAGGAGCATATGTTATTCAGAATAACATGATGCTAAGCCATCTGTCAGTAGTAATATCAATTTTGGCTTCTGCATCATCTCCTCAGAAGGATGCAAAAAATGCAGAAATTAGAGATGGAAAGTATGTCCAACCCCCTCTAAGCCCTTATCTCTAGCAGTAGATCTTTTTGACACTTAATCCATCCAGTTTTTATTTTCCTAGCACAATATTGGTGTAGCTCTGGGTGTTTGTGATGGAGGGAAACCCCCCTGAGTTTCCTTAGCACCTCTGCACAGCCCCTTGGAGAAGAAGCATGACAAGAGCTTTAAGGTCACTTCCCAGGTGTCTTCCAGTTGGTTAAAAATACCTGTGGAAGGTTTAAGTTTTTTGACCTTGTTAAGTAAAGTGAAGTTGCAGTTTGGAAAGGGAAAACACAGCAGATGAGAACCATGACCTTCTTAAATGGCTTCTGGAATTCTGACTTCTATATGAGTTCACAAACTGTGTTTTCTTCAAGGTTTAACCCTGGAAGTCTGGAGTGGAAATACTAATTTTGTATTTTCCTATTTTCTGCATACTATTGTATTAGCATACTTAGTTCTACATATCTAAAAAAACTTTAAAATACCATTTAATGTTAATACCAGGTCATAAGAATAGGTGGCATGTGTTGCTAAAAATGCAGGGTTCTCTAACCTTTAGCCTAAAACAGGTGGAAAATGAACCTGCAGGGATTTCACATTCCCTCTAGGAGTGTTTCCCTGAGAGAGACCACTGAAAAAGAGAGACAAGTACGCCTCCCTCCTGTCTTCCCCACATCTGAATTTAGGACACAGCCTGAAGTCTCTGCAACAAAAGAGTGGCTTACTGCTGATTTTGAGGGCTTCTTTTCTCTCCTTCTCCCTTGACAGCTGCTTATGTGGCTATGACGAAGCTCTTCCTCTTTTCTATTTCATTTCTCCTGCTAATTTGTATCTCATATATTTGTACTATCTTTGGCTCCGTTAAGAGTTTCTTGTGAATGTGTTTATTTTTCATTTTTACCAGCTTAAAAAGACTTTATCTTGGGGAAATAGGCTGATGTGCCTAACAGCTCACACAGAGGAAAGTCTTTCTGTGGATACTCTTGAGTGGTCTGTGAGGTACAGCTACTCAGCCAAGGCAGAGACACCTTCCAATGGACCCGGCTGCTCTCACCTGGCCTTGGACACTTCCAGGGATGCAGGGGCAGCCACAGCTGCTCTGAGCAACCTGTGCCAGAGCTTCAGCACCCTCACAGCAAGGGATTTTCTCCTCGTATCTGATCTAAACCTTCTCTCTTTCAGTTTGAACAAGGTGAACTTCAAGGTCCTTTCTAAGTCAAACCACTCTGTAGTTCTAAGATTCCATACTTTTGAGTTCCATTTAAGGCATTTTTGGCACTCGCAGCCCCTCCAGCAGGACAATACAACGTTTGGGTGTTACTGGGTGGCTGTGCAGGTTTGGTTTCTGCAACCAGCACATGGTCTGCTACTTCATAGGTGTCTGCTGTCCTCCAGCTTGGTGTCTTGGTCTAATTATTGCTACAATTACTACTGTCACGGCACCTATGGTGGCAGGGATTTGCCTTTGGATTAGCATCAGGTGGGGGGGCCTGTTCTTGGTGCACATTCTGGTGGAGGGAATGGAGTGAGGCGCAGTGCTCCCTTAGAGAGGCTCATTTGGATAAAGGATTGGTTGTTCAGTTTTGTAAGGCTGAAAAGAAATGTGGGAAACTTGAGCTAACACTGATAAATTTAAAGGCAGAAGTTACCTGTCTTTCGTAATGGATAAATACATTTCTCAGCAGATGCTGTCCCAAAATATGCCCAGCCAGATGTTTGGATAATCATTATCCAGGAATGCAAAACAGGGAGATTTGTCACTGAGACACACCTGTACAGCAAAGATCCCCAGTGAAAAATCCATTTTCCTTGTTTTTTTCAAGCTGAGAAAGTGGCAGTTGGAATGAAAGCACCAAGGGGCTGTTGCTCTGACTCTGTTTCTGAGCAACCTGTTCTAGTGAAAGCTGTCCCTGCAGTTGGACTAGATGGCCTTTAAAGGTCCTTCCCAACCCACACATTCTAGGACTCCAAGCAGGAGCATGATGCATAATTCAATTTCTCACTCGTTGCATAGCTGGGATGTTTGTTTCATCCCTTGAGCTGGGAGGCTCATCATAAAATGAGCTGCATGGAGGATTTTATTTTCCTTTTCTGCAGAGTACCAGAAATAGAAGAGAAGGGGCAAATTCTTGCCATGGCAGTGCTAACCTCTGAATTGAGCAGGCTCACACTTCCCCCAGCATTGCTCTGTAAGCCCTTTGCTAAAGAGTGAAGCTATTTCCATCACCATTGGTGCTTGGGTACCTCTGTCACAGCTCCTTAACACTGCATATGTTGGGACAAGTGTGAGTTTGAGTTCAGGACATTCTGACTGTAATTTGTGAAATAATCAGCATGACTGGACTATGCTGAAGAAAGAGCAGTTCTCACAGCCCCAGCAGAAATCTCTTTCCAGATCCATAGCATTTTATTTCAGCTTCTGTTCTGCCATGGGTTATTCTGGTGCAAAAAGTGTGTATAAGCAGGGGGCAGTAAGTGTTTTAACACTGCTCCATGAAATCCACAAAGAAAGGAGCAGAGAATAAATGTAAATGTGAAAGGAGTGTAAGTTATGGGCTTTTGGAGCAGGGTTATTGGTTATTGTTTTCTTTCCTGGTCTTCTTGGCTTTGTTTCTACGCAGGGCAGAGCTTGAAATGACTCGCCCTTGAGCGTTAGCAGTGTGGCTGACCCATTATGTAAAAGAGAGGGAGAAAGGAATAGAAAGAGAAGGAGGAGGACGGTGAAGAAAAAGGAAAGCAAAGGTCTTAGCCAGCAAATAACAAAACCGACAGAAGTGCTGTTTTAGTAGAAAAGCAAGTAATTGCTTTCACAATCTATGAGGAGTGGGGTGATGCTTTCTCCATGCAGCAGAAAGAGTTAAACCCAATTTGACTCTCACACACACACACACACACTCTTCCAACTCTTGCTTTAAACACTGGTTACAGAAAAGCCTGTGTCTCATATATTCCCTCTGCTGTGGTTAATGTGGAGGAATTGATGGATCTAAGGCATTTCTTATCCTTTTGGTGTTTTCATGGCAGATGGTATAAAGTACCTGAATATGCCCCATTACTGATGTTGTTTGTTCAGCTAGGAGCATGCTGTCCAGATGCCAGATCAGCTATTCTGTTCACACCTCTGCTGTGATAAGCTATGCTATTTATAATTTGTAAGGATTTATAATTACAACACCCGTTTCCTATGGAAATGGGGTTTACACAGCTGTGCTAGCTACACACTGTGTAAATTGTATAAATTGCCCCCATCCCCCGCCCAGCCATTTTTGGATTCATTAGCTCAGCTCAGCCCAAGCTGATAATGAAGCAGATATCCCAGAGATAAGAGGGCTTGTGAAAGAAAGCTGTGGAAAGGCTCAGTAAGCAACAGGGAGATAGAAACACGTGGGTGTCAGTGGGGAGAGATCCTGTGCTGTTGTAGACCCTGGAGAATCCACATGGATGGGGTTTGGTCCCTAGGAAAGAGCTGACCCCATGTCAGTCAGACCGCAGACTTTGTCAGCTCACATGCTGAGGTGTTGGTTTGTGCCGTGCTGGACAAGGGTCCCGTTGGGGTTTGGCATTGCCTGAGAAGTCTGGGAGGATGGGGACAGGAGGGAGCAGTCCTGGATGCCACTGTGCAGCAGCCAGAGGTGGAGGAACAGTGCCAAGTGAAGGTGGGTTGTGAACAGGACTCCAGGAGGCCGGGTCCCACCCTGTCTGTGACCCACAGCAAGGACTGATGGATTTGAGCTGAAAGAGGGTAGATTTAGATGGCATACTGAGACTGGCATACTGAGGGTGGGGAGGCTCTGGGACAGGTTTTCCAGAAAAGCTGCCCCATCCCTGGAAGTGTTCTGGGCCAGGTTGGATGGAGCTTGGAGCAGCCTGGGGTAGTGGAAGGTGTCCCTGCCATGGCAGGGGGTGGAACAGGATGAGGTTTAACCAAACCATTCCATGATTCTGTGATGGCACCATGTGCAGGAGCAAAAGCTGCTCTTGACCCAGCAAGGATGCTCCAGGTGCGTTTTGGGTGGTGGCAAAGAGCTGCCGAACGTTGTGCTGCCACCTGCAAACAAAAATTGGTGGTGACAGACTAAAATAAAGGCTGTCTTAGATGCTAGAGTTCTATTTTTCTGTCCTCTGTTGCCATTCAAAAGCAAATAAGCCCTTCAGTTGTCTCAGCAAATACGTTGTTATTTAGAAGAATCAGTCAGCATCAAACTTGCTCAGTGTTGGCCCTGTCTGTCAAATGCAGTGTCTGAGGAGGCATCAGGGTGAGCAAATCCTCCAGCTATAAACACTGCACTGGGGTGGGAGAATTACAAAATGTGTGAGAAAAGAAGAGGGAATTCACAGATCCATGGCTCACCTGAGGGATGCCTGCCATGATGATGGGTCATGAAAATCAGCATGTTCCAGCTTATATAATAAATATGAGGGGTGAGCTAAACATTGGGGGGGTTGTGTGATTTATTGATTCAGAAGGAAAAGAGGTGGAGGAGAAAAGAGCATGCTTAGCTTCTTTTACAGCCTGCTTTTCTGTTTAGAAATAGTGTCAACAAGTAAAAAATAGCCCGGGTCACCCTGTAGTGTTGTTATTAAATAGCAACAGGCTGCTGACTAAAGCAAAAACCTTCCCTGAGCCACAGGTGGCTGGGCTGGCAGCAAAACCCTGATTCTGGCTTGAATTGATCTGTAATCATCAGTAATTGAGTCACCCTAGAGGCACCTTAGAACAGGATGGGGCATCACAGGGCAGTTTATCTAAACTGCTTATTGGATCAATGTTTTCCAGAGGCAAGAACTGGAGTCGGAGAACAAGAAGCTGAAAAATGAGCTCAATGAGCTGAGGAAGGCCATCGCAGACCATGCCACCCAGAGCAACTCCTCCAACGATGTCCAGGACAGCTACAACCTTCTATTGAACCAGCTGAAATTGGCAAACGAGGAGCTGGAGGTGCGCAAGGAGGAGGTGCTCATCCTCAGGTCGCAGATTATGAAGGCAGCCCAGCAGAATGAGATGGGGAAAAACATGGTAAATGAGAGGGTAATTGATTTTCTTTTCCTTCTTCCTCTCTGTTGGAGATTCACTGGCTGCCGGAGCAATGCCATTTCTGCTCTGGCGGGCTCTGTGTGGCAGCATGGCATGGGGAGATTAGGGATGGTTGGGCAGGGTTATAGGAGGTCCTGTCGAGGGATGAGAAGTAGTCCATGGCATTTCAGACAGCCCAGGACTATCTGTTCTGTGGTACGGCTGTAAGGTGCTTACCCCCATACCTAATGAGGTCTAGCCAGCCCACACCAAGGAGCAGCTTCTCCAGCCCTGCACTAGTGTGTGTGGTTCAGCAAGTTCCTGGTGATGTTTTGTGAAAATTATCTTTTTCTGCAAGGAAATGGGGCAGGGGAAAAGAATATCTAGACCAGGTTCAGCTCACTTGGGGCTGGTGCAGCTGTAAAGTGTTTCTTCCTACATGTAGGCAAGAAGAGAGACTGTTTCTCAAACAGCTGTGGTGGGATTTATATTGAGAGCACATTCCAATGGAAGGGCACATTTCTAGAAACGAAATCTTTATTGATTCACTGTCTTACCATTCCTCAAAGTTTTGGTGTGTTTTGTATATCAGACCAAGCCAAACAGCTGGCTTATCCCCACCCCCCCGCCAAGTTCACTGCATCCTTCTTCCGTCTCTTATCTCTCCTGCTGCATGCATGTGGATTTATAGAAGCTCAGTAGTCTGGTGGATGCCCTGGGGATGATTTAAATAGAGTGGTTGGGAGTTGCTTGGTGTCAGCAACTTTTAAAGCCAGGCAGAGTTTGAAAGCAGGATGTCACGTTGCTGTTTTGCATGTTGAATTTAGGAGAGCATCTCCCCCAGCACCAGCTGGCCCAACAGTGACAGGCACGTGGACCACGAGGACATGATTGAAGCCTACCAAGGCATGTGTGAGACCAACCGGTGAGTGTGGCACAGACCTCTGGAGCACCAGGGGTCTGGTGTAAGAGATGCATCTACACCAAAATCAATGTGCTTTAGAGAGTTGCCAGCCTCTGGACTGTGTTACGGACTGAAGGGTGGGCTGGAAAGGGGAAACCAAAGACATGCATCTTACGGAGTCGTAGAATCCTGGAATGCTTTGGCTCAAAAAGGGCCTTTAAGATCATCTGGTTCCAGCCAGATACTGAGCAGGTGGAAAAGCAAACACAAAAGTGAGCAAAACTGGTTTTTGACTTTGCTTCCAGTACATAAATAGCAGCAAGACTAAGATTTGGGATGTGTTTGAGACACTTATTTCAGCTATCTTATACCATGCTGGGAAGACACCACAGTTCCATTCTCATTTTCCCAGAGGCAAAAGCCTGTTGTGGTTAACTGAGCTAACAAACATGCTGTGATCCCTGGAAACACTCACATTGCTGGTTTTCTTGCATGCAAACTGAGTGTCAGGAACAACTGTTTGATTGCAGGTTTACCACAGTGAGGATTAATACTGTGAGTATCTGTCCTGACAGTAACAATGGACTGATATTGCCAAGTATTAAATCAGTCCTTGCAGCTGCCCAGGAGGACATCAAATAATAAAGCACTATCTTGCAAGAAGAAAAAATTACGTGGATTAAACAGCAAGATAATGCAAAAAGTAAATTTCTATTTTACTTCCAAGGAAATGGAATGTTTATATTTTTTTTTCTCTTGACAAATACAGATATTTGAGGCTTTTTCTCCATAAATAATTTCCATTCAAAGTAGAAGACACAGCTATTGTGGATTAATGGCCTTTAATAACACAATATAATTTGCTACTTTATAGAGTGGTTGCAGAAGGTTGTTAACAGTCCAGGCTGGGACCTGACTTGAGGATTTTATTCGTATCTGCATGAATTTGAGGAGAGGCACACTTAAGTGGAGCTGAAAACTTTGATGGCTGGACTGGGGCTTTGCCCAGGCTGTTCTGTCAGCTTTCACCACGTTTGGGGGACTGGAGGAATGGGGATTTTTGGGGCCCAGGACTCTTGTGACATTGGTTTCTCGCCTGAGCATCCTGTCTGGCTGGATCAGCACTGATCTTTATGGGTTTTTCTTATTTGCCATTGAATATTTGCTTTCCTGAAGTGAACTTGCTGATGAAATTTCTGCCCCTCCTGCAGCAGAATTTGCACCTCCTGCAGAATTTGCACATCACAATAAATCAATGGGGCTCAGTTGCTTCCTGCAGCAAGGAGTGGGTTTTGGTCACTTAATGAATTTTGTGAATTTTTTCTTCTTTCCTTCCAACGTTCTCTTGGAGCTGTGGGTACAGATAGGAGATCTGAAATCCCATTGTTGGGCACAGCTTTAATTACTCGCTAAATTTTCCAGTGTGCATGTGTAGGGATGGTTAGTTTGTGTTCAGGGGTTGGTGAAGAGGTCAAAATAAGAGTTTCTGCTTTCAAGGATGTGTGTCTGACCAGGTGGTGTGCCTGGTCCCCAACAGTGATTGGTATTTGGCCATACTGGTGCACATGATGTCTTCTGTAGCCAGCCAGGAGGCTTCAGTCCTCCTTCAGACACTCTGGTTTCCACACTTGACTTCTGCAGAGAGAATTGAATTATAGAATCATTTAGGTTCAAAAAGATGTCTTGAGGTACATCTCTTCCCCCAGCACTGCCAAGGCCAGCTCTAAACCATGTCCCCAGGTGCCACATCCCCATGGATTTTAGATCCCTCCAGGGCCTATAATTTTCCAGGATCTAATTTTCCACAAGAGTACAAATCTCTTTCCTTCCAATTGGATGGGTGAGCTGCAGTTTTAAGAAATTCATGTGATCTGGCCTTGGTGGTTTTTGGCCTCTTGAGTTTTGGGAGGGGAAATCTGCAGTCTCCAGGCTCAATTCCTTATTCTCATCTCCCTCTCATGTGAAGCTTGGCTGGAGTGTGGCTCTTGAAATACAGCAGCAGTAGCTCTATATGCTCTCACCCTGATTTTCTGCAGTGATTTATCCAGTGGCTCATTAACCACCACTAACCTCCCCATTACACAGATCCCCCTGCAGTTATCTGTGGTTTGGGCTGCTTCATAAACTGTAGGCTGGTGTTGATGGCAATAAAATGGATGAAGACAAATGCCTGGGGACCCTGCATTATTGTGTTTGTAAACATAAATTAACATTCCCTCCCCCAGCACAAACTTGCATTTTTGCTTACACAGCTGTATACCCAAGAGTGTCAGCATGAGAAACAGAAATGCCTTCCCTTCTACCCTTGATCAATAAATATTTTAATGGGAAGCTTTTCTGGTGATGTTGCAGTTCTGAAGTGGGGTCTGTAAGCAAGAGCCAGTTTTTCTCTCACCTTCTCTGCAAGAAGCTCTCCCATTTCTCTTTCATAGAGTCCCAGAATGCTTTGGGTTGGAAGGGACCTTAAAGCTCATCTCCTTCCACTCTGCCATGGCCGGGACACCTTCCACTATCCCAGGCTGCTCCAAGCCCTGTCCAGCCTGGCCTTGGACACTGCCAGGGATCCAGGGGCAGCCACAGCTTCTCTGGGCACCCTGTGCCAGAGCCTCACCACCCTCACAGCCAGGAATTACTTCCCAATATCCCATCTCTCCCTGCCCTCTGGCACTGGGAAGCCATTCCCTGTGTCCTGTCCCTCCATGCCTTGTCCCCAGTCCCTCTGCAGCTCTCCTGGAGCCCCTTTAGGCCCTGGCAGGAGCTCTGAGCTCTCCCTGGAGCTTCTCTTGTCCAGCTGAACACCCCCAGCTCTCCCAGCCTGGCTCCAGAGCAGAGTTGCTCCAGCCCTGGCAGCATCTCCGTGGCTCCTCTGGCCTGGCTGCAGCAGCTCCAGCTCCTTGTGCTGTTGTTCCCAGGGCTGGGGCAGCTCTGCAGGTGAGGTCTCACCTGAGCATAGGGGCAGAGGGGCAGAATCCTCCCCTGCCCTGCTGCCCACGCTGGGCTCAGCCCAGGGCACAGGGGGTGCAGGGCAGGTGCAGCTCTCACCCACAGCACCTTCTCCCTTCTCCCAGGGCTGCTCCCTCTGCTCATCCCAGCCTGGATTGATCCTGGGGGTTGCCCTGACCCAGGTGCAGCTCCAGCACTCGGCCTTGTTAAACCCATGAGGTTCCCTTGGGTCACTGCTGGGGCTTGTCCAGGTCCCTCTGGATGGCCCTGTCCTTCAAGCGTGTCAGCTGCTCTTTGCCGCCAGTCTGTGGTGCTTTTTGACCCAGGTGGATGTTCTTCCATCAGCCCAGGCTGACTGATGTGGTGAAACCTTGCTCCCCCCGTGAGTCGCTCCTAGTTTGAAGTCATCATGTCTTAGCAATTTAGGCTGAGGACACAGCAGGGCTTTATTTTCGTGGGAGGACAACCTTTTATTCTCTTTATGTCTGTCTGTACAATGCAGCACTCCTAAATACAGCAGGAGGAAGCCAGGAAGAACTCTGCCAGGTGCTGCTAACCCTGCCCACGTAGGAATTCTCTTTCCACAAAGCTTTCAGAGGAAAGCCCTTTGATTCCAGGTCAAGGGCAAGTTTGAACTAAAAGCAGCCCTTTATAAATGTATTAAACCCAGCTTTTTATTTTCTTTTTTCTTTTTTTTTAAATTGTCTGCCAAATTTTAGCTGCTAAGGGGAAAATCATCAAGTTTGCCCCTATGTCATTTTCTGCTTCAATAACTGAATCTAAAACTAAGTAGGCTTTTGGTTCTTTTTGTTCCCTGTTTCGGTTCTTGGGATCATTCTTCCAAGCCTGTTTGATCTTGGTATAAATGTAGGGCCAGTGAGAGACCAGGTGCTGGTGTTAGAGATAATAACCTGGCAGCTCGAAGTAAATCAGGCTGTGTCTTTGAAATTAGCTTCTGTGATAGCTTCCAAGTGATTCGTGTTGAGTGTGTGGATTTTTTTTCTCCTGTTGGAAAAGTCCCACCTGCAGATGCTGTGCAAAGTGAAAAGTTGAAGCTGGCTTCACATGGGGGATGCTTTGGTAGCTGGGAGAGGCCATCATATGCAAAGGGTTCATATCTTTGTTTCCCACTCTCCAGTGTTCGCACTCTGCCATGTATCTACTCTGTGATGCACATTATTTTCCCATTTAACTAAAACAAAAAGGTGTATCTGTGTTTGAAAGTGAAGTGCCCCTTCTTTCTTAAGAGATGATCATTTACTGAAGATGCTGAAATTAACACCTCTGGGTTGGAGTACATACACCTCCTTTAAGCTACTTTCACAGGGTAGGGGGGTGTTTGGGCAGGGATTTCTCACTTTTGTTGAGGGCAGTTTGCTGGCTGCAGGACCAAGCTGCTCCCCCAGCCCTGTGCCTCCAAGATCAGGATAAAGGGGAAACAAGGCTTTGTGAACCATGCTACTTGAACTGCTTTACAGCCTTATCTGAGAGTAGGATTTACCCAGCATTTTAGGAAATTATGTTTCAGATGCTAATTAATCTAATTATGTTGAAAGGACCCCTTTTTATGTCTTGGTCCACGTGGACTTTTGGGGGAAGGGGGAGCACAGTGATTTCTGAGTCAGTGCTGCATGCGTGAGATGGATTGAATGCTTATTTCCCAGTGCAGGTTTATCTTGAGTCATCATTTGGCACTTCCATCACAATGGCACTTCCTTGACCTGCTCTCCTCAGTTACCTCAATGCCTATGATTAAAAAAGGAATGAAAGCTATTTTTCCAAGGAGGCTAGCTCTTAAAAATGCTGCTCATCATGTGAGATTTCACAGGTTTCTGACATGCAATAAATAGTGAGGATCCTTCCTGCCTTTTTCTTTTATTTTCAGTGCCTGAGGATGTGTCCTTCTAAGATTATATGAAACAAAAAGAAAAAAAACTGTACTAACAAATGTATGCAGATAAGATCAGCAAACCTCCCTGTATCTGTCAGCCTGCAGACCCTTATGGAAACCTGCTATGTATGGGGTAGCAACAAGGTTTTAATTTAATTTATACATGAGGCTCTAACAGATGAACTTTGCAAGTGTCAGTGCCTGAAATACTTGCTAATTTTGAGAAGTGCTTTGCTTGAGCACTGGCATGGGAGGGATGCACGAGCAGTCTGTGGTGGTGAGGCATCTCCTGAGCCCTTTCAAGGCAGTGCTGCAACACTGTGTTTCTCACCGCTTTCCTCATGTGAAAATTTGCTGTAGAAAGTTTGTGTGTTGTGCTTTTCCACTGAAATATGCAGAGATTCCCTTGCCAGGGAAGGGCATCTGCTACAGCTCTTTTCAAAGCAGGAGATGTGTGTTGGCTTGCTTCTTTTTGTGTTTTGGTTTGTTTTTTTTTTTAATATAATGATATATTAGGTTTGATGGTTGCTTTGCTTGCTTTGTTACTGCTTAAAGCAAACACTGTTTTCTAACTGACATCAAAGCCATGTAAAATCTTGCTGTTACAAGTGTTTTGGGTCAAGTTGACCAGCTTACATCACTCATTTGTGATGTGTTCAACACCTCATTAAAGAATATAAATTAGCTTCTTGTCTCATATAACTTGAAAAAAAAACAAGCAATCTGCTAAAAGGAGACTAAAAAACCAATCTGCTAAAAGTATTGAAGTGAGATGAGACTTTTCTGGGCATTTTTCTGACTGGATGTATACAGAGGAGATCGATCTTGTCTGTATGCGTGTGGTGTGGTCGCTCTGAGGAAAGACTGATGTGTTTGACTCAAATGCTGAGGAAACCCTGGGCTGAAGTAGAAGGAGGAGAATTTGTTTTAGACCAGTGGGAGTTGTTGCAGAAGGAAGGAAATGGAGAAACTTGTTTTTAAAACGTCATACAGGGCACAACCAGGGCAGGCTCTCCTTCCCTGTAGTGGAAAAAGAATTACAATGCAATGAAAGTGTGCTCTAAAAAATAATATTAAATAAAATTAATAAGGGTTCTGCACCTTTTCCCCTTCTCTTTCAATTGACCTTTTGTCTTTCTCTGTCCTCTTGTTTCCTTTTTCTGTCCTTTATTTCTAGCAAGACTGAGGACTGGGGGTATCTCAATGAAGATGGAGAGCTCGGCTTGGCTTATCAAGGTTTAAAGCAAGTTGCCAGGTCAAACACTTTCTTTTTTTTTCCTCCTGCTGCTGCTGCTTCTCCCTTCTCCTCCCTTTTCCTTGCCCTCTTGTTTCTTTCTCTTGCTCTGCTGTTGCCATGTGGTCCTGGACAGGGCCCGTTGTCCTGTCTGGGGGCAGCTGGAGGTAGGATTCCCAAACCACAGGAACTGAGATTCTCCTCTAATTTTCAGAGGAGTCATTGTGGTTCTAGCTGGCCGTTTTGGGTGGTGGCTGCTGTTGCTAATGCCTGAGCTGTGATCCGGGAAGGATTATGTGTCATTAATGGGAAGTTGGGTGATGAAGGGGTTGGGAACCTGGGGTCTCCAAGAAGCCAAAAAACCCCTCCGATTTAATTTTTTTTCCAAATTGCACTACGATATGGCACCTCTTGGAAGTGTTTTCTCCCAATCCTTGACCTGTTGGGAGTACCTGTCCTTGTATCCCAGTGCTGTCACCTTTGCATGCTGCTGGGGATTACGTGCTCCCATCCATGTGCTGACTGTGGGTGAGAAAGGTGTGTGGTGGATGCAGGATGCCATCCTTCCACAGCTCTGTCCTGCTCTGCTGGGCAAATATCCCTCCTGGAGCATTCCTGGATTCTTGTCCTGCATCACCCCCATGCTTGGTGGTTATGGGGCTCCAACAGAACTTATTTTTATTAAAGATTTAAGGACATTAAATAATTTCATTAATTAAATTTCATTAAGGAGATGAAAAATTGAAATATTTTGTATAGAGTACTTTAAAGTGGCCACATCTAGAGGTATCAGAATGAAACCAGATAATAACAGGAAGAAACAACAGGGATTATTTCATGTGTTTTTCCAAGCAAAGTAGGACCCCAGGTTGATAGAAGGAGCATGTTATTCTGAGGGTGTTTCACGGATTATCCAGACTGAATCCAAACTAATCCCAATATGAAGAAATAAAATGAAAATTAAGTACTTAATACTTATTTCATGGTGGGTCTGTATTTTCTAAGCCTATTAAGAATATAACTCCTGACAGGATTATGAGGCTGACTGCATTATTGCTTATGTTTCTACAGTTGAAAAACATGCTTTTCTGTCTTGTGCTGGAAGGTGGGAGTAGAGATTGTGTTGTTTATTTTTTAAAGACAACAAAACCAAAAACCACACAAAACAACCTGGGGAGTGATTAGTAGTACTTTTCATCAAGGAATCTTCCCTAAAAGCATGCATTCTTTTATACAAGTTATTAAATAAAATCAACAACAACAAAACCAAAAATTCCATGCATAACTGCTCCTGCAGGGAAATGGGTCACAGGTGTGGATCACCATCGATTTCCCAGTGGACCAGAGAGAGTTGTAGGATTTCCCCCACTGGCCCAGCTGTGTGTCTGTGCATGTTCTCAATCAGTGTGAAGCCACTGACACCAGAGTCCTCCTCATCTTTGAGGATTGCTGTTTGCATCCAGTGTCAGAAGGCCCTGAGCTGGGTATGAGGTGATCCACAGCTCTGACCAGGCACATCCATGAGCTGCAGCAGGGGCAGGGCTTGGTCATCCCCTTGGGTTGTTCCTTCCATTGCCCTGTGTAATCTAGGACTATACTTTGCAGTTGGCGGCTTGGTGGCTCTCTCTGAGTCCTCATACCTTCTGGAGTCATTCACTCCAGTCTGCTGGCAAGAGCTGGTGGGCTGAAGGGAGATTTCCATTTAGCAGAGGGTAGGGGTTGCACTTAAAAAAATCATTTACCATATCACCTGCCAGGTTTGTCACCTTCACCATCAGCACAGGTGTCTGCAGCTCACATCTCAGTGATTAATCATTTTTCCACAGGATTAAGAAAAGGCATTTTGGCTTAGCAAATGGCTGGATAATCTATTAACTGAATGTATTACTAACCCTTTAGCTCAGCATTCCACAACCCCCACCTTGCCTCAGTTGTCCTTGTGCAGGACTGGAACGTAACCTGGTAAAGGTGAAAGGGTGGTGGGAAGGGCTGGCAGGAAGAGTTATTGGAGGAATACATGGAGTGCCTAGCTAAAAGTGGGAGAAGGTGTAGTTTTGGTGGCTTCTCTCAGCTGTTTGTCGTGGTGTTAGTGTTTGGATGTCCTGGGTTAGAAGGAAGCAAATTGAGGCATAGGTGAGTGCACTTTTTAAGCAAAGATGGATGGCAACTCTGGAAACAGCTAGAAGGAATGGAGGGCTTTATCTTCTGCCTTTTATGATACTCCCAGCTGTAGCAAACAAAGCCAGTGGCATTCCAGCTGAACAGAGCCATTTGCAAGACCTGCAGTTCAGTTCTCAAGAGTGAGAACTGATGTTTGGCAGGAAAGGAGCACATGAATAACTGTCTTTCAAGCTGAGCTTTTGGAAACAAAACCTGCAGGTGTTGATCTGCGCTGCTTTCTTGCCATGCATTTGCTTTTTGCAAATAAAGGAACTTGAATGTTTTATGCAGTTAAATAAAAAAGGGTGCTTTGGGATTTTTTCCCCACTTTATTAAACCAAACACCCAACATTTGATTTCATGTCTCTTAATTTCAAAAGTATTTCATCTGCAGTGTATTAAATGACAGACTAATGTGGCAATAATAGCCACAGCATCTTGTTTGTCAGTTTTATAGGGCGGTTGACTGGGAATATCTCCCAAACTGACTGATTTTCAAGGCTCTAAACTCAAATGATGGTTACTACCATCATGCTGACTTCACGGACTCATCAGTGTGGTCCTGTTCTCAGGTTGCTGGAAGCACAACTCCAGGATCAAAGAAGGGAGCATGAGGAGGAGGTGGAAGCTCTTAAAAACCAGGTGGATTTAATGCAAGAAGAGCTGGAGAAGCGGCAGCAGGCATTCCTGCAGCTCCCTCCAGAGGTCCAGGTGGAGTTTGGACTTCAGCAGGAAATTACACGTCTGACCAATGAAAACTTGGTAAGAGGCTGTGCTGAAAACACAGGAAGAGGGGAAAAAACAGTTTGAGAGAAAGGAGATAGGAAGCATAACAAGGAGGGGAGGGGGTTGCACTGGGATCTCTTTCACCCCTCCTAAACTCTGTGGAGAATCCATCAGCATCTCCCGTTGGTGCATTTGGGAGCAATGGTACTTGACCTTGAGCTGATGCCCTATGGCTGTGTGACTTGTGTGACTACATAGGTGCTCTATTTTTAAATTTTTTTAATGCTTTTTTAAGCCTGTCTACTTTATGGCACTGCCTTCCAAATCAGATCACTGGGGACCCCTCTACTCTGTTAGGCACAAAGACAGCTCAATCCTTTCATCTTACTTCCTTTTATTGGAAGAGCAGAAGTGCAGTTACCACTCCAAAACCTTGGCCTGGATGATCATAAAGGTTCCCTTTCTCCCCTTCCGTATCTGTGTGTAAGGTCTGCAGAGAATGTTGGCACTTCCTGAGCTCTTGTCTTTTTCCACAACTCCAGTATCTAAATAAAACAGTTTAAATGTGATGAACAGCCAGGATTAAATGCTGTGGGTGGTGCTCCTCTTCCACCGAGATGTTCACACCATGCTCGGACCAGACTCCAGCCTCAGAGTCAGCCCAAGTAAGTTGTTCTTGGGGTTCTCAGGGTTTTTTTTAAAATGCATTTTCTGTCTTTCAGGATCTTAAAGAATTGCTGGAAAAGTTGGAAAAGAATGAAAAGAAGCTGAAGAAGCAGCTGAAGATTTACATTAAGAAGGTCCAAGATTTTGAAGGTGACTTTTGCATTGGGAGATACTGGGTTGGGTAAATTGCACTTGGGTTTTGCTTCTTTGGCCAGCCTTGGAGAGCTGCAGGGTTTGGGGGGTTTTCCCCTCTTTTTCTTTTCATGAAAGTAAGATTTTGCTCGTTCTGGCACTGAACTAGCAGCAGGCACTGAGCTGATGCTGACCCTGTACCAGGGTTTGGAGGATATTTAAGGAAACCTTTTTGCTGTCATTGCAGTCAATACAGTGACCCAGGCAGAGATACAGAAAGGAGCCCAGTGGCCAGCAGGAAAATGCTCTGATCTGTCAATTTTGAAGGGGGCATTATAACATTTTAGTATTAAAATGTGTATGTATATTTCTGCTTGATGAGAAAGCACCTTTAATGTGGCATCTGTGTTGTACAGAAAGAGCTTCCTGTTCTCTGGAGAAGCTGTGATTAATCAGAGAGCCCCATTCTCATGAGTTGATTTCTGGAAACCAGGCATTAAGTGAAATTAAGCTGAATAACTGGAGGGTTTCCACGGCTCGCCCAGCTGGTCTCTGTCAGTGTGATTTGCATGCTGCTTGCTGCAGTATTTGCATGCTGGTCTCTTCTGCTTTATTACACTTCAGTGGTGTGCCACCATGGTTTGCAGCTTTACAGGCAGGCAGAAGATGCCATGCTTAGGGATTTTACGTTGCCTGCCTGTTTTTTGCCCTGCTTGGCAAAAATCATACCCTAGGCTTGCTACCTTCTAGCCTGTGGTCTCTTGGAAAATTAAAAAAGGGCATCATTTTGTCCTCTTTTAAATTCAAGTTTTACACTTTTTCTTTCATTCAGAGTCAGGATTCCGTGGACTGGTAATCCAGGACCTGACTGTTTCTATTTTTGTAAGTCTGTCAAAGTAGATTATTGGGAATCTAATATATAACTTTTTGACTTGGTGTCTGCACTAAGGCCAATGGAGAGCCTGAATAGTTGCTAATTTCCAGGTGCCCCTGTTGATGGCCTTTTCTCTTGACAGCATCTCAGACCACGGTGCCAGCAGATAGGAGGCCACATGAGCAGAACATGCAGGTTGCTGTCCAGAGGAAGGAGAAAGATTTTCAGGGCATGCTGGAATATTACAAAGAAGATGAGCCACTCCTCATCCGAAACCTCATTACAGGTGGGGAACCTGCTGTGCTCCTCTCCCTGGCTCCTCTTTCCCCTGCTGGGGGAGTTTGTAAACTTGAGAGATCAAGGTAGACAAATATATCTTCTCAGTTAATCCTTTCTGGGGCCACACGTTTGTGGTGATGGCAGTTTGGGTAGGCAAAGGAATGCTTCACTATAGCAGATAGACCAGTATGGATACAATCCCTTAGGGATAACAAAAAATGGGAAATGCAAAGCAAGGCTGCAGTTTTTAGAGTAGGCAGTAACTTGCTGAGCTTCATACAATGTGATAGATGGGGAGGGGGTGGCAGAAGGATAGATTCCTGGGATTTGGCACAGCAGTGGAACAAAGGTAGTTTGGTTTGTGGGGAAATAACAGATAACAGATAATGAACTTGTCAGGTCAGCTGCACCGCACAGTCTGGTCAGAATTGCTGCAGCATCTCCTCACTCAGAGGTGTTCCAGAAGTCATGCTTCCCTGGCTAGGTGTTAGTATTTATCACTACTCTCTAACCCCAGCAGAGCCTAGTGAGGATCCAAAAAGTGTTCAAAGAGCCTGGCTAGCCCACTGCTGTGGGCACTAAAGTTTGCCTAATCAGACAGGCTTGTTCTTTAGAGCCTCCAAATGCCCACAGCTACCATTAGGATTCAGTATCGTGAGGGAAAGGGCAATTTACTGTGTCATCAATTCAGAGGGGGGATTTATAACTTGCGGGAGATATTCCTGAAAGCTTCAGGGAGCTGTTCTAAGGTGGGTTTTTTTTGCTGGTGGGGTAAGTTTTGCATAATAAAGCTGTAGCTCTACCTGTGCATCCATAAGGTGAAATGTGTTGGTGTCACAAACCTCAGTGCAGACAGGGCTGCCCTCCCAAGCCCTAGTGCTGGGGGTCTGGGGCAGGTCTTCTAACTCTGTGTCCAGATTGCAGAGAGAGATGCAAGTTGCAGAGCCAAAATACCATTTTCCCTGGGGCTGAGGGATTTGTCTGGGTACATCAGCTCTGGTGTTGTCTGCTTCACCTGTCAATTGGGGAATTTTAAGTTTGGGGTTTTCTTTGGATTTTTTTAATATTTAATTGTCAAATTTTCTAGATCTCAAGCCCCAGGCAGTGTCTGCTACTGTTCCCTGCCTTCCTGCCTACATCCTCTACATGTGCATCAGACACGCAGATTACATCAATGATGACCAGAAGGTGCAGTCCTTGCTCACCTCCACCATCAACGGCATTAAGAAAGTGCTGAAGGCAGGTGCCCGTTTGCTCTTGTCTTGGGGTTCAGAGGCTTTCAGATGGTAATAACCCTTTTCAGAAGAACAAAGAGAATTGTGATCTTAGCAATAAAATTGGCATTTAGACATTACAAAAAAAAAAAAAGTTTGCAGGGAAGAAATGGCTAATACTGCCCAGCTGCAGAGGGAAAACTCAAAATGGCTTTGTTTTGTGATGCCAGCATCCCCCAATGAAAGGGAGGGAGATCTCACATGTTTTCACTTTGTCTCTGCAGAAGCACCACGATGACTTTGAGATGATGTCGTTCTGGCTGGCGAACACGTGCCGCCTGCTGCACTGCCTGAAGCAATACAGCGGGGAAGCGGTGAGAGCCCCAAACTGAGGGGCTGCATCCCTGCAGCGAGGGACCTGCATCCTTCTGGGACCAGGGGCTTCCTTCTGGCTGTGGGATGGGCTTGTCTCAGACTTCCCTCCGTGGTTAATCATGGCAGCTCCTGGAAAAGCTCCTAAAAGCACAGGAAGGTTTGGGCTGGAAGGGACCTTAAAGCTCATCCAGTGCCACCCCTGCCATGGGCAGGGACACCTTTCACTATCCCAGGCTGCTCCAAGCCCCAATGTCCAACCTGGCCTTGGACACTGCCAGGGATCCAGGGGCAGCCACAGCTTCTCTGGGCACCCTGTGCCAGAGCCTCACCACCCTCACAGCCAGGAATTCCTTCCCAATATCCCATCTCTCCCTGCCCTCTGGCACTGGGAAGCCATTCCCTGTGTCCTGTCCCTCCATGCCTTGTCCCCAGTCCCTCTGCAGCTCTCCTGAGCCCCTTTAGGCCCTGGCAGGAGCTCTGAGCTCTCCCTGGAGCTTCTCTTGTCCAGCTGAACACCCCCAGCTCTCCCAGCCTCTCGGTGTTCTTTCTTTAGGGTTATTTTGAAACTACTAAACTACCTGGGTTTAGTAGGTCCCACTGCTTTTCATTAACCAACATTTCATAGCTTGGAATAAGCTTTATTAAAGTTGATCCCTTCCAACAAAATGGCATTATTACAGTCCTCCTAGAACATTACACACTGCCATCCTTATAGCTATCTATTCTGCATATTAAAACTTCCCACAGAGCCAAATATTGGGGTTTTTTTTTCAGTCTTGATTTTAATTAGATATATTGAGCATTCAAACTGTAAGAAAAAACCCCAGCTATCTCATAAAATTAGATTAACTCTTTAGGTCATTCAGAAGATGATGATTTGTGTGTAAAATCTCAGCATTGGATTTTGAAGATCTAAATTAAAAGTTAGATTTAAAAATATTTTAGAGAATACTTACTCATAGTTATGCTCTTGTTTGCCCTCTTCTGTCTGGATAATAATATTGCATTTAAAGAAAATCATCCCCAGAAAACTGGGTTAAAACACAGTCCTAAATTTCACAGTTTTTGCCTTCATTTACTGTGTTAAATGAACCAGCTGTATGCAAAAAATAGAGGGGAGAAATACTTCTGAGCAGTTTCCAAAATACTGTTATCTTTAGTTTAAATCCAGCCTATTTTTCAGAAAAAAATTAAAAGAAAATCCCAAACTACGTGCAGTTCTCTCATGTGACGAGCACATTGCTCTTTGATTAGCCAGGAAAATGGGGACATTGGGAAATCAACTCAAATTTGTACATGTTGTATTTTTGCATTTTGCTAGTCAGCAACCAAGAAAAACAGTTGCATAGTTCTCATTTTCAGACCAAGTAAGACCATGTGAACAGCCAATTAAAGTATTTGTGTTAATTACAACATCACATTGGCTTCTGCCACTAAAACTGATATTAATATCTGAGCCCAGAACTCAGGGCTTACAGCAGTCAAATGCAGGATCAGAGATCAGCTGCATCAGCAAAAGGCACGCAACAGTTTCAGTTATTTCAAGAGTTTATGAATTTCAGAACAGTTGAAAATGTTGTCAAAGTACGTAACACGCAGTTGTAATTTTTTTCAGTTTCATAAAATCTTAATCTCAAAATATTTTGTTTCCCATAAAAACAATTGTGACTCAAAGGGATAAAAACATTGTTAAAAAGTAGTTTCATATGGTCTGAAATGTCATTTTCTAATCCTGTGTGTTGCAGTTAGTACAAATGTGCCAATCCTTGCAAAAGCTAAAATGAAAAATTGGTAGTTTAATGATTTTCTTCAAAAAGTAGTCCTCTAGTAATAATTTATGAACAAATGCCTGAGTAAATCAAAGGTGATTTATGACTCTTTATCTTTTCTATAATGCACTTTGGTAACATATTTTGATATATAATACTCTAAGAGTGTGAGGGGGTTTAAAGCGGTGGTGTTGATGGACTGTAAGTGGGCAGAATAATGAAACCAGGTGTTTTAATTTCCTGTTCAGGGTTTCATGGCCCAAAACACAGCGAAGCAGAACGAGCACTGCCTGAAGAACTTCGACCTGACCGAGTACCGCCAGGTGCTGGGTCACCTATCCATCCAGATCTACCAGCAGCTCATCAACATCGCAGGGGGCATCCTCTATCCCATGATCGGTGAGCTCACAGCACACTGCCCTTTGGTAGGGTGTTTCTTGGCCCAGATTATCTGCTCTGGCTGTCTTCAGACCTTTGCATAGTGCTAGTGTGACCTGGGTGAGTTTTTATCTTCTCCCATGATGGAAGCTAATAGGGATGAGCGTTTTTTCCCCCACTGTAGAAGATGTTGCTTTCATTTCTGTTGGAGAGGCAATGGAAGAGGTTCAGGTTTTGCTGCTGGGTCCCTAGGGAAAGCATTCCCCTCCAGCCCAGGTTTGTGGTTAATCTGTTTATGGATGGAAATGTATATCATAAGGGAGAAGAGGATTGCGAAGAGGAAAGACTCATAAAGACCTTGTTTTCCAAGGGTGAGAGAAGGTGTGGGAAGAGTTACTTCTTCAGCCAAATCCCTGAGGATTCATCTAAGGAATGCCCCATTCCTGGAAGTGTCCCAGGCTGGGCTGGACAGGGCTTGGAGCAACCTGGCATAGTGGAAGGTGTCCCTGCCCATGGCAGGGGTTGGACTTAACTGGCCTTTAAGGTCTCTTCCAAACCAAACTATTGTATGATTTTAGGATGTTTGTCTGTGTTTTTAACTATTCAATATTATCAGAGTAAACCAGTAAACCATGGATCTGTCCTCTCAATTTTCACAGCATCCATGGCATTGCTTCAGTGAGACTGATATGTGCTCATTGCTGCCCATGGAGGGATCAGTTCTTCCCTCTAATGACATATAGGTGGATGCAGGCTTTTTTGCCCATTTCCCCCCCTTTTTTCAGTGTCTGCGGTGTTGGAAAATGAGAGTATCCAAGGCCTTTCTGGTGTCAAACCGATGGGCCACAGGAAATACACCTCCAGCGTGGCAGAAGGTGATGGCTCCTACAGCTTGGATGAAATGATCCGCCAGCTGAACACATTCCACAGCATCATGTGTGACCAGGGCCTGGACCCAGAGATCATCCAGCAGGTGTTCAAGCAGCTCTTCTACGTCATCAACGCCGTCACCCTGAACAACCTCCTGCTGAGGAAGGATGTCTGCTCGTGGAGCACGGGCATGCAGCTGAGGTGGGGCTGGGGCTTGGGGCAGGGATGTGCTTGCTTAGGGAAGTTCTTGTTAATTTTATACGTTGGTGGAAAATAAGAAAATAAAGTCCACTTCTCAGTGCAAGTTATTTAAATCTTCCTTTTACTACACTCTCACCTTCCGACATTGGATCTTTGTGTGTGCTCTGGAGAGTGGGCACAGCAAAAGTATTTTCTGTGTAGATATTCTCAAAGGAACCTGGGTAACTTGCAGGATCTCCTTAGCATTTAAAAGCTGGTTAAAAGCTTCATTTTAATTGTTGAAACTTGGAGGAATCTGAATGCTATAGAAAAGCACCTCCCCCGTGTTGTTTAGCTGTTACATGGCTCATCTATTTATAAGGTACATAGAGTATAAATTTTACTCTGAGTTGTTGAGTATTAAGCTTTGGTCTGATTGTCTCTTGCCATGTGTATCACAAATATGCATCATAAAAAGCCACATATACCAACATTGCAACACACCTTGAGCCCCAAAGAGGTGTTTTGGGATGCTGCTTCTTATCTCTCAGCTCACGTCTTGTCTTGGTTGCTTATCCAGGTTTAACATAAGCCAGCTGGAGGAATGGCTGCGTGGGAAGAATCTGCAGCAGAGTGGAGCAGCACAAACTTTGGAGCCCTTGATTCAGGCAGCACAGCTCCTGCAGCTGAAAAAGAAAACCTCGGAGGATGCCGAGGCCATCTGCTCCTTGTGCACATCACTCACGACCAAGCAGGTAGGGAGCACGGCAGGGCTTTACAGCACAGGGTGTGGATAATTAAAGGAGTGGGAAAGGGCGATCTCCTGCTGCCAGCTCTTCAGTGCTCAGCCTCGGTGTGCCATTCCTTTGGTGGGGACAGCTTGTCCTTTCCAGGACTGATGTTACGTCTTGGCCCCTCTCAGAGGTGGTCACAGTGGTGGCTCCTCTCTTACAGTGCCACTGATGGCACTGGAGCTCCAGAACTGTGCAAAAAGGAAACCCAGCCCCAAGGAGCTCATTGTGTAAGGCAGATTCTTGGTAATTTAAACCCGCCTGTTGTCTTCTGCTGGATCTTAAACTGGCTGTGTCTGCAGGATGCCCACCAAGGATTCATATTTGAGGCATGAGGTTGAGAAGTACCATGTAAGCTGGCTGGAACTGACCTTAAACTTTGAGACTCCAGGAGGGTATAAACTCAAATTTTTTACTGCTGGATTGCCTGTCCCTAATTTGATCATGTTGTGGGAAGGGAGAAGTGAGAGGTGTGAACTGATCTCCAGTGTTCTTGGGGAATCTTTCTAATGTGTCTCCATCACCCTGTCCTGAATATGTGTTTTTGAGGAAAGTTGAGGGGCAGTAGGGGAGGAGCAGGAGTGAGGGAGCATCAAGAAAAATATTACAGAAGTCACCCATGTCACCATGGGTCAACCAAGTGGAGTTTCTGAATAAATCTCCTGTCCAAGTCTATTACCAATTTACAAATGTTGCCCTATGAAGTGGTTTTGACAGGTCCATAGATGTTGCAATACCTTACAGCAGGCAAAGAAAAACACCACTTGTGCCACTTCTGCTTCTCAGTTTTGCCATGGCAGACTTGTGGCCATACAATGACAAACTGCTGGTGGTGCTTTGTGTTCTGGAAAAGCTTGACTTCTCACGACTGTAACCCTGTTTTGTTTTCAACAGATTGTAAAGATACTTAATCTCTACACTCCTGTGAATGAGTTTGAAGAGCGTGTGACAGTAGCTTTCATACGAAACATACAGGTAAATTTAAAGGGCTGTCAATTGGAGGGCATGAATGACATCTCTGTGGTTGTTGTGACATTTGTATTAAATGACTGGGCTAACTTGGGCATTTTGTAAAAGGCTGCACGTTGTCCTGAATTCAGTGCTCTGTGTGTGTTACACTTACAACATACAGATGCAGGGATAACCAGGCTGTTAATCACAGAGGGCAATAAGCACCCAAATCCCCAGCTCAGCTAATTCAGCTCTTCGGTAGCAACACAACTGAGGATTAAGGTTGCAGGAGTCAACAAAGCATTGGTGAAATGGAGTTACTTCTCAAAGAGGAGGTAGAAATGGGCAACTAAAGGAGAACTATACAAATTAAAGCCAAACACCTTTTAATGCTCACAAGGAGGAGACAGGAAGAAGGGCATCTGTTCAGCTACCCCCAAAGTATATCTTGCTCAGAGGAAGGCTGCTGTAGTAGAGGACATGATAGTTTTCACTGTTTTCTGCAATATTTATAAAATTATGTACATTCTCAAACCTTTGATGGTGTTAAACACAACAAAAAAAGGCAACAACTGACTTTTCTTCTCCCACACCCAACAGAAGCAGTTGGAAGAACGGAATGACCCGCCACAGCTGCTGTTAGACTTCAAGCACATGTTCCCAGTTCTGTTCCCATTCAACCCATCCTCCATCACCATGGACTCCATTCATCTCCCTGCTTCTCTCAACTTGGATTTTCTCAATAAAGTTTGAAGAAAGTAGAATTAAGCTCACCTTTCACACCCAGAGACCTCCAGCAACAAAACAAAAAATCATGAAAGGAATTCAAGGAGCTCTTTAAATATGGACCAAACAGGCTTATGGAAGAACCAGTACACAGTAACAAATGGATGCTAAAATGTACACTAAAAAAGACACTGGTCTGTATGTGATTTTTTTTTCTAATTTGCAGCTCAGAAATAAGGATACTTGAAAAGTAGATTTATTTTTTACTCCTTGATTTTATGTTGACATAGTTCAAAGCCCATAATCATCTCCAAAAGCCACTAACAAAAAAAGATGGCAGTGGGAGACAGCTTATTTTGATCTTCATAGGTGTCTATGACAAAAACAATATCTGACACTTGTTCTGCCCTAAAGGATGCATCATTTGTTTAGTAGCAGGTGGTCTTGTGTGTATGAATAGCAGAACATGCAGTTCTGCCTGCAGTTCTTGCTAGTAACTGTATTCATGATAGTGAATTGAGAAAGTAAATTGCAGAAGGTTATGTATTTATCAAACCATAAAGGTAACAGGGCTAGGACACTGCTTGTTTCTACTGATGGAGAATTTGTCACAAATTCTATGTTTGAGAAATGCTGTTGCTCCTCCTAAATATATTCAGTGCATCTGCATCATGGAAATTTAAATAAATTGGCAGGACTTTGTTACATTGGTCTTTCTTACATGACCAAATTTACATTAGCAAAGGTTTTGTCCTAGTGAAATAACCATGATGCCAAGGACTACCTTAAGCCTTCTGCTTCTCGTATAGTATATAGCATATAGTATAGTATCATCCTGATCCCTACTGTTCACTTTCCCTGTGCTTTCAAGTGTCAAAAACTTTCATCCAGAGTCTATCAAGGTTCTTGCACCTCTCACATGGCCAGTGTCAGAATCTCATGCATAGATCATGCTAAGGCGACCCAGTTTACTCATGCAGGCCTGCTTAGGTTCAGTGGCTTAGTCCTAGCTGTAGCTGTCCATGGAAAAACTCCATTCAGAAAAATAACCATCCGAAATGTTACTGGTCATGCACATACAGGGCTTGGATAAATGAAGAATATTTTTAAAATAATTTTTAAAAAAGTTTTAAAAGAAAAGAGATTAAATGTTCTAACATGACAAAAGCTGTCAGATGTGTGTTAATAATATAAGCCATTTCTTTAGGAGTGAACCCAAACTCTTTGTCTACAACAACCTTAAATGAATAACTGCTGTCAATTCAAATTCTGTTAGGATTTTTTTCTTTTTTTACTAGACTCACAAACTAAACCAAACCAACCCTCTGACCTCACCACACAGATGTTCAAGGGGACCAGCTGCTCACAAAGACAGCCATGGGTTTTTCTTGGCCCTTGCCACCACACACTGAGTACTCGGTGACTGCTGGGCTGGGGAGGAGGTGGTTCCCAGGGTGGTTCCTGTGGTGGTTCCTGTGGCTCAGTGTTGCTCCACGACTGCTCAGAGTAGGGATGTTTCTGCCATAGCACAATGTGCCAAACTGCAATCAGGTTGTGTAGCTGCCAGCACTCTGCCCTTTCCACTTCCACAACAGTCTTGTTTAAATCAGTTTTAACTCACCTGCTTTTGTGGTTCCTGCTGTGGTCCACAGTTCCATCATTACTAAGAGCTTTCAAAGAAAAACCCACTCTTTCCATCTGACTCATTTTAGCTGGTGTACATTCAAACAGCAAATTTATGACCAGGTACGCTGTCTGCTCAGAGGTTTAAAGTAGAATGTGAAGTTTCTGAAGATACACTAACTCCTGTCTGCTGCAGTTACCTTTTTAGGCAAGGTGTGTGTTCTGATTTAGACATCATGTATATAATCAGTGTCTATACAAACTGCAGTAGTCCTGTATGTACTATATATGTATATTACTATCCAAAAAAGCACATTTTAAACAAAACAGTTGAGTGCCATGCAGAATTACATTGGTCTATGCCAGTGGGTAAATACCTTGTTTCAAGCAAAGACTATAGAATAGCTGTTACCGCTGAAGTACAGACTTCAGGCTAAAAAGCAATTTTTTCCCCCTTAACCATCACCCATCTAATTACAGATGTTTTGCTTGTATAGAGCCAGGACTACCTCCAAATTGCAGTCCTTGAGCACTCACCTCTGCTGTGTCTTCAGTCGTGCCTTCATCTCCCCTTGCTATACACTGATGGTAATGCCACCAGTCTGCTGTTCATGCCCAGCATGCCCTGCCATCCACAATATCTTTATTTATTTTTACCTACCTCTTTTCACAATGAATGTCTTTGCAGTGCTCTGAATTCTCTTAGTTGTCTCCTCTCCCTTCTTTCTGTGCTCCAGTAGTCGTCATGGTTTAAAAACAAATAATTCAAAGCAGGATTCAGCCTTTCTTTAAGGTGGTTTTAACAGAGAGCTGTTGCTCAGGATTCACCTTAGGTCAGCAGTTTCAGGCAGTTCAGGTCTCTGCCTCTCTCTGATGTAAATTATTTTGAGTACAATTCCCAACACATTGATTAAAACTACGCTTAGCATTCAGGCTAAGTGACAAGTCGCTGCAGAATCCTCTGCTGCAACAACTTTGTTGCTGTTCTCCATTGTAAAATGTGCTTAATGGTCTTCTAGGGGATAATGGTTCTTCATTGGCACTTTCAGGATCATAATTTATATGTACTTTCTTAAAAATTCTTAGTATGTGTAGATGGGAACTGGGATTTAACGTCTTGATCTGTGATCATGTAGTTTATCCAGTAAGATCCATCTGGAAGAGAACTCTGTATGAAATACTTTTAATATATGTTATCTTTTCTGTCAGCAGTTTTTAAAATTTGTATTTAAATGTTTTATTTAGTTGAATTGCAATGCTCAAGCATGCCTTTCTTTCCTCAGATAGACTTCTTTATTTTAAAAGCAAAATGAACACGAAGCATGGCTTAGAGAAAGATGGCTCTTCTCCAGATTGGTTTTATTTTTAAATATTGATTATTAAGTTTAGCATTTTCCCACTCTGTGCCTTTAGTTGTTTAGCTCAACCACTGTTTCTCTGAAATAAGGATTAAAACAGTGGAATATTTTTTATTATTCTGTCATAGAAAAAGTTGTCTATGGATTAAAACCCTACTTGAGGAGGTCTGCAAAAACACTTCGTAGTTCTTAGGAAAAAACCAAAACAATAGTGACCCTTGGTGACTTTTACAAATATGATGGCTCATATCTCAGGAAAGCATTACTGGGAATAAAATTAAATAATTTAAACCATCGAAAACCCCACATCACTAGCATTACAAAACCAAAATTTCAAACACGGGTTCAGGAGTTCAGGCAAATGCTGGTTGACCTACAAGAAGCATCCAGTACAATGTCCACGTTTCACCAGAAAGTTCCTTCTTTTTATTTTTTTTTCTTTTATTTGCATTTTGTAGCTGACAAAATCTGGTATCTTTCTATTATCTGGTAAAGCTGCTGTAGTTGACTGTAGAAAAGAACATGAGACCTCAAGACTGAATTTATGCAGTCCTACATTACAAACATTTTTCGCTCATGCAGTTTATTCCACTGGATGTACAAGAATTTCTTCATATTCGTGAAACAGTAACAAAATGTGGGCATGTTTTAAGCACAGTGGCTGCTTTTCATCACCCTGCAACTTAAACACTAAAATCTTTGCAGGACATGACTCCTTATTTGTGTGATTTGCAAAAGATACAAATGAAAAAGCTGCACTTGAAACAATAGGTTATTTTCCTCCATTTTCAATAGTAAATGAATAAAATTGTGCAAACTTACTCTTTCAGAACATTAACTGAAAAATTAGCATTTTATTATTGCATATAAATAGAACCTCATTTTAAAAAAATTGCATGAACCTCCATGAAGCTTTTCCCTCAAATTTTATTGATTCACATATATATGACACTCATAAATTGATTTTTACTTTGTTTCTGAAAGAAATTCTAGCAAGGTAGATGTTAAGTAGAACAATCCAGAGGACACGCTACCCTGATGAGTATTCATATTATTTCAAGGTGTGAATGCCAGTGGACAAAGGCTTTCAGATTAATTTGAAATTAGTAGAAAAAAAATATTAAAAAAGTGCTACTATACTGAAATCTTTGGGGATATTTTTCTTTTTGTGGTGTGAAGTGTCATTACCTTAACAAGCAGAAGGTATAGCTGCTGTCAAAGTTGAATGATATACATGAGTGAATACTGTAGATTAAATACTACTGCTTATAAAATATTTTTCCATTTTGAACAAATCTGTAAACTACACCTTTGTTTATAAGAAAATGCTTGTAATTGTCACTGTAATATTCAGCTGGGGATAAAAAAATCTGTGAAATAAACACTTTTAAAGAAATTGTGGCTCTTGGTCAAAAATGGGAATGGAAAAAATAACCCCTTTCATCTACTTCTATCCAACAGAAACTTTTGCATTTCAACATTTCAAAGTATTTTATGGACAGAAATTAGGATAATCACTTATGAAACGGAAAGGTTTAGAAGTTAAAACTAGATATCAGAGGTGCTGAAATATTGGCAACTAATGAGCAACTCATCGAGTGTGGAATGTTACGGCCATGAGAACCATTGTAAATGAGTGGAGAAGAGGGGAGGACCTGCCACCCCTGGGGCATGTGTTTAAATTACAGAAACCCAGAATGGTTTGGCCTGGAAGGTGACCTTAAGGGTCATCCAGTGCCCCCCGTGCCATGGGCAGGGACACCTTCCACTATCCCAGGTTGCTCCAACCCCTGTCCAGCCTGGCCTTGGACACTGCCAGGGATCCAGGGGCAGCCACAGCTTCTCTGGGCACCCTGTGCCAGGGCCTCACCACCCACACAGCCAGGAATTCCTTCCCAATATCCCATCTCTCCCTGCTCTCTGGCACTGGGAAGCCATTCCCTGTGTCCTGTCCCTCCATGCCTTGTCCCCAGTCCCTCTGCAGCTCTCCTGGAGCCCCTTTAGGCCCTGGCAGGAGCTCTGAGCTCTCCCTGGAGCTTCTCTTGTCCAGCTGAACACCCCCAGCTCTCCCAGCCTGGCTCCAGAGCAGAGTTGCTCCAGCCCTGGCAGCATCTCCGTGGCTCCTCTGGCCTGGCTGCAGCAGCTCCAGCTCCTTGTGCTGCTGTTCCCAGGGCTGGGGCAGCTCTGCAGGTGAGGTCTCACCTGAGCATAGGGGCAGAGGGGCAGAATCCCTTCCCTTGACCTTAAATGAGACTTAGATGATGGAAGTCAATGGCAGAGAGAGAAAATATAGCAAAACCCTCAGCTGTTTTAAAAAGAGAAAAGTAGCATGTTGTTGTATGTTCACTGATTTATAGATTTATTAAATCCTTGGAATTATGTTGGGAAAGCAGTTGAAAGATCATTTTAAATGAAAAATGGGGAGTCTTCACAGGAAAACATTTTTTTCTTCTAGAAAATTTATAGAACTTTAAATGTGTCTGTGAAGATTTACGGCAATTTTAATTTGTACACAAAATATTTTTACTGGCTTCCCTGTCTTCTGCCTGACAGCATGGATAGTTCCACTGGAGCAATTATACAGATAAATCATACTTCAAGGTGCATTTCAACTACCAGAACTGTGGAAGGTGGATTTTGTAGAGCAGCTTGGATGTTGCAGATTCCTGGCTGTGAGGGTGGTGAGGCCCTGGCACAGGGTGCCCAGAGAAGCTGTGGCTGTCCCTGGATCCCTGGAAGTGTCCAAGGCCAGGCTGGACATTGGGGCTTGGAGCAGCCTGGGATAAGTGGAAGGTGTCCCTGCCTATGGCAGATGCATGGGACTGGATGAGCTTTAGAGTCCCTTCCAACCCATACCATTTGGGGATTGTCGGGTATTTGTCTGTGTTTTTAACTATCTGGTATTATCAGAGCAAACCAGCCATTCATGGATCTGTCCTCTCGGTGCTCGCAGCATCCGTGGCATTGCATCACCGAGACTGATCTGTGCTCACTGCAGCCCACGGAGGGATCAGTTCTTCCCTCTAGTGACCAGTATCTGGTGGCCAGCTTTTTAGCCCATTTATGCCCTAGTTTTCAGTGTCCGCAATGTCAGAGAATGAGAGTGTCCAAGGGCTTTCTGGTGTCACGCCGCTGGGCTGCAGGCAGCTCCTGCCTGTCTCCACCCATGTCCCGGGCAGCCGAAGGTTTCCGTGGGGGCAGCGCTGGGTCAGCCACGGGTTGTGCAGGAATTCGGGGCTGCGACCTTCATAACCCCCCTAGAGGAGATTTATAGCCTTCAGGGAGGGTCCGGTTGGACACCAGGAGGAATTTCCTCATAGAAAGGGTGGTCAGTCCTTGGAAGACACTGTCCAGGGAGGTTTGGAGTGAAAGTTCCTGGATGTGTCCAAAGAACGCCAGGACGTGGCACTCAGGGCTCTGGGCTGGTGACAAAGTGGGGATCGGGTGACAGGTTGAACTCCATGATCTCGGAGGTCCTCTCCAACGGAAATGAATCCGTGATTATCCGTAACTATCTGTAACACGCTGTAATTACCTGCGAGGCTAGCGACCTCCCCTCAACGATCACCGCCTGCCCCC
>VZRM01000247.1:353238-381414 GCA_013397955.1 Grantiella picta | reverse complement strand
CTAACCCGGGGCAGCTGGTGGGACCCTCAGGATTTACAGAGTGGAGCCCCCAGAGCCGTCCCTGTCCCTCCCGGGGGGATTCGCCTCCTCGCAGTGCCACGGCCTCGCACGGCCACACTGGAAGTAATTAGGAACGTCCAAAAAACAACGCGCTGCGTGGGGTCAGAGGGTGGGAATGGGAAGTCAGAGGGGGAATGTGGAATTGCCGGAGGTGGGCAGGGATGCATGGTGACAGTGACAGCCTGTGTTTCCAGCGCTGCTTTATGCTGTAATTCAGTGTTTGGCTCCATGCAGTGCTGGAGTGAGTTGCGCTACAAACAAAGGTACAGCAAAGGGTGTGTGTCTGTCACGTAACCGGGAATTTGAATTTTGTATCAGGAACGAGCCTTCATGGAAAGGGTTGTCCAGGTTGACAGGTTGTTTCATGGAAAGCACAGCTGCCCAGGGCAGGGTGTAGTCCCCATCCCTGGAGGGATTTAAAAGGCACGTGGGTGTGGCACTTGGGGACATGGTTAGTGGCCTTGGCAGAGCTAGGGGAGTGGTTGGACTCGATGGTTTTAGAATCCTTTTCCAGCCTAAATGATTCCATAATTTTATGATTCTCTCTTTACATGCAGTGAACTGTGACACCTGAAATTATAGTGACTGGAAATTTTTGTTGTCATATCCAGGCCCTGCCTGTGTTAGCACTGACAGTGCAGGATAAACTCTTTTAAGTCCCAGCGGCTCCTGAAAGTGCTTGATGGAAAGAACTAATTTATGGCCTATGTGGTTTAAATTTTGTGCCTCTTAGAAATGAGGTAAATACAACCTTTAAGATGTGCTCTTGTGTGAAAACAATAGAAATTTATTGCAATGGGGCTTTTTATCTATTTAACAGCACTTTGCAACTTGACAGACTGTATTTAAATAATAACATACATGCCAGTGGTGGTGTGAGGTTGCAGTGCTAAAGCCTGTGTACTCAGCATTGTGTTAATTCTGATGGCTCTTCTGAGCTGGATAGGACAGAGAGCACCTTGTCCATACTTGCTCGATCTTAATTTTCTGTGCCCACTGCAGCATTTTCTCTCATCTCAATCCAGAATGCTTTCATACCCTGTTCTTGCTTTTTAATTTCCTTTTTTATGTTACTGGATGTTTTCTAGACTTTCAAAATACGATCTGATGAAGAGTTATTTTCATACCAAGCACATTTTAGATATCTTGGCAGATTAGTGTTCCAGTTCCCTGCTTGGCAGCAAGTGGTTAAAAAAAAAGTTTAAAAGATATCTTAGATACTGTGTTTGGTACAGGTTCAGAGTGACCTTTGCTTTCTAGTCCCAAAAATTCTCAGATCTCTGTGCATTTGGTACTATTCTGCTCTCATCCAGTGTTTCTCATCTTGGAAAATTGCAGAGACTCTGGAATCTTGCTATGATAATGTAAGACAGAACTAATTAATGGAAATTTAGGAAGAGCTGTCAAAGGACAAAGAGTCCTTTGTCACTCAGGACTTCGGCCACCCCTTGTTGCGCCTCCTGAAATTAGGTGGAGGCAGAAGCATTTGTAGATGCCTCTCTAGTCAATCAAAATTTGTGAGGCTCTGGGGCTGTGTACCCTTAGGGAGTGTCTGTGTTCAGTTTAATTCATCATAACACAGATTGTGCTACTGCTGCTTCATCTTCTCTTGCTGGTTCAGTCCAGTCTTCTCTCTTATTCCTGAGTTACTGTTTTATGTAGCAGCCAGAAGGTGAAATCAGGCATGGAACTGATCCAAGTGAAAATGAGCCCTGCATTTTCTGCTGACTCTGGTTAGTGTTTGGCTGCCTCCATTGTGTGACCTGCCCTGGTTTATTGGCCCCACGGTGCTGTTGGGAAGTGGGCAGCAGTGAGCAGCTTCCATGAAAGAGAGAGAGAGAGAGATGTAGTTGTGAAAGGAATGTTGAAGGGCAAAGTTCCATCCTCGCCCCTGGACTGTTCATGAGGCAATACCACGGTGGGTGTGAGTGAGCAAATAATGTGGGTAACTGACAATCTGGCCAAAAGGGAGGAGAAAGAGTTCTTAGCTTGGTCAGGTCCCCAGGCTGGTCTGCTGCAAAGCTCTATAATCAGTTCGTGTTGAGACAATTTGGAGGAGGCAGGGAATCAGTAAGCAGGAGGAGTGGTGAAGAATGGGCAGGTTTAGATTGGATATTGGGAAGAAATTCTTTGCCATGAGGTGAAGACCTGACACAGGTGTCCCAGAGAAGCTGTGGCTGCCCCTGGATCCCTGGCAGTGTCCAAGGCCAGGCTGGACAGGGCTTGGAGCAGCCTGAGATAGAGGAAAGTGTCCCTGCCATGGCGGGGGTTTGGAACAAGATGATCCTCAAAATCTCTTCTAACCCAAACCATTCTGTGATAAGATTCTGAGCATCCTCCCTGCACATTTTAGATTGCTACGCTGTGTTCAAATCATTGTCGGTGGGGAACCTTGCCTTTCTGGAAAGTCCTTTTCTAGCAGTCATGCAGCCTGGGATCCAAATAAATGAGAGATGGAGAAGCACCCTCTCTGAGAAAACAGCCAAGTAACATAGATCAGATGATCCGAACCCAGCATTCATGAGCAGCTTAGAGAACAGGCATTTTCATTTGCCTACGTTATTACATCTGTATATGTCCCTGCAGTCTTACTTAAAATAGCTGGGTGTTTGATGGCAGCTGTGGAAACGGGGGGCGTGAGCGATATTGTTCAACTGGGGGAAAGTTCACAGCCTGCCTCCTACTTGTTTTTCCACACGTGTGAGCAGAAAGCCACTGTGAGAAGCAGCCAGGAAATGTTTGCTTTGGTTCAGAGATAGCTTTTCCCGAGCTGGAATTTGTATTGACTGCTCCTGGCCAGTGCATTGGTACATATGTGCTTGCACATGGTCTCCTGCCTAGTGAAAACTTGATTTGCTTCTCAGAAACCAGAATATTCATGCTAAAGCAGTTTAGATTACTTATGTAATTCTGGCAGGAGCATGAAGTTTTTGATCAGGGAATTTTTTCCCCTTAAGCTAAAGGAATCAAAGTTGAAGTGCGTATAAAAAGTAGGGGTTTTGTTTTGCTTTGTTGTTTGTTGAGGGTTTTTTAGTGAAAACTGTTTCAGAATATAAACCAAAATCTGCTGATACTTCTAGGATGATGGAATGGCCTCGTTGTTAAAAGCACTGTTCCTCATCTGATTTTTTTCACAGATGTCTACTACAGGATTTCCTGGATGTTACTGGCATGCTTTCAGTGCGCTAGCACTAATATTTGATGTATGTGGCAGCTTCATCCGAGTCCACATTTGTATCCAGCCTCACCTTTTTGTCAAATCTCACTATGGAAAGGGGGTTATTTCTGGAATCTTCCACACTTTTCTTTCACTGTTAGTTTTTCGTGCCATCCCTGTCTAAAGCACTCTTAATTTTTTATCTCGCACTTCCTGTGTTCAAATTGCCTATACTTACAAAGTTTTGCGGGAATTTAGGATGTTACCCACCAGAGGCTGACTGGGCGCTCTCCTGTGTGTGAGGTCCTGGACACATGGATAATTTCTGCCCCTCTTGCAGGTGTGTTCATCGTTGCAGCCAAGCGCACTCCCTTTGGGACTTATGGGGGATTGCTGAAGGATTTTTCGGCCACTGACCTGACCGAACATGCTGCTCGAGCTGCGCTGGCCGCGGGCAAGGTCCCTCCCGAGATCATCGACAGTGTTGTTGTGGGCAACGTCATGCAGGTTGGTAGCCTGGAAAATCTGCTGCTCAGGGGCTATTTCAGGCACCCTCGATGTGGCCCTGTAGATAGCTGCTTCTGGTTGGCAGCCAAAGGGGTGAGAGTGAAAGGGGTGAGTAGCAATTTGCAGTATAGTGTTCCCTGTTCGTGTTTGAGGGATGTATGCTGCGTGATTTGTGGTACTCTTGGGAGCAAGGCTTAGCTTGCTTTTTTAGTGCCAGAGGTAGTTTAAACAAGGACAAGCTGACCTCCTAAAAATATATGTCAGTTAACAGGTTAGTTGCTAACCCCAGGTACATTTCCCCTGTTTTAATGGTTTGAGCTATGTAACTCAGTGATCAGTGGTCTTTCACTGGCTTGTATAAATCCCTTCCTGCATCGAGACTGTACCCGATTTGAGTCCATTTCACTTGTGTTTTCTATAGAATATTTTTGGAATGAATCTGAGTTTCCTTTGAGCTGGAAGGATGCACACCCATACACACCTTGATTGGCAGAGGCATTTAGACAATCCTGTCTTTTCCAAAGAGCTTGTGAAGAAGATGCTGTTGTATGCATTGCAAAACTGCAGTTACCCACATTTCTTGACGAGGGTCTTTGTTTTAGGCAAGTCAGCAAAGAATATTCCTAGCACTTTTTTTTGCTTTGTATTCTGATTATTAAGGGTAGGGGCATTTATTTTGCACTACGTGTTTCAAGGATGTGGAATAAACAAGTAACTGAGGCAATAAGTGAAGAAATGGGCAGTATTCCTTCTTTGGATTTTCAGCCAAAAGAGTAGCTTTAAATTATTCTGTCTCCTACAGCTACCATCTCAGCTTCTTTTATTCAGCATTTTTATTTTGGTAAGAGCTGTCTGTGGCCTAGGAAAGAATTGCTGCATTCAAATCTCTTGTAGTGCTTTCACACTGAAAAATGGCACTCTGCTGATGAAGTTTCTTTTAATTTTGAAAGTACATTTCTTTTGCTTTGCATCATACTTCACCATCCCAGTAGATTATTTTTTAAAATTATAGTTTACTGATATTGTTTGATTAAGTTTAATTAACTGTGAATGTGTGACAATTTCAAACTCTCCTTCTTCAGCAGAAGTGGCTTGATTAATTTTAATTTTTTTTTCTGAACTTACATTGGTATGGTAGCACTGTGCACAGAACTTTGTCTTTACAATACATTTTAGCTTAGAAGATGTTTTCCAAGAGCATAAGTGTTCTCTCTGGTTTTGGGAGGCCATCCCCTGTTAGTCTGAGCAATATTAATTTACCTTAAAATAATTGCAGCCTGCTAGCCACGATCTGTCCTTGTATCAGCCTGCTCTGTGTGTACCGTTTTGAAAATAAGAGGTAAGGGAAAATGTAAGACTTATTAAGTCACTGACTAAACACACACTTTCTTTAAAATGGATGTTAAGACAGTGACATTTTCAGATCCTGTAGGATTGTGTCTTTTATGAAGTGCTTCTTGTGAGTGGTAGGATTTATGCTGAACATACACTGTTCTCTCTCAGGGTTGCAATTACACCATTCAGACTTTCCATCAAGACTTTTTTGCTTTCCAGATCAATGGGAGTGTAACAAAGCCTCTTGCTTGTTCTGCTTGCAGAGCTCCTCAGATGCCATTTACATTGCAAGACACGTTGGTTTGCGTGTGGGAGTTCCCATCTCAGTCCCAGCCCTCACCGTCAACAGACTCTGTGGCTCTGGCTTCCAGTCCATTGCTAATGGCTGTCAGGTACACAACTGTATTTCTCTGCTAGCTGTTACTTTTATCAGGCTGTTAACATGTAGAAACATGTCCTTTTTGTTTGGGATGAATCTCAACATGGATTTCTGGCTAGTGCTGATAGACACCTGTATGGTCCAGCACAGTCTTTTGCAGGAGTTCAGCTGCCACAGTGCCATGTTATGTGGTTGGTTTTTAAAATCAGTATTGTAGTGATTTTGAGTTTAATAAGAGGAATGCCACAAGTGTTAGCTGGTGAGACAGAGCTCAGCTGTGCAATAGTTACATCCCACGATCCTGTTGGTATGGACTGGAATTACTGGACTCCAGAAGTCTTTCATCTCTTAATCGTTGTTTATATTCTTACCTGGCTAGCTGTGTAAGCAGCAGCCTGTGTTTTGTAAGTGTGCTTTTGTTCAAAGATCCAAACCCCTCAGATTAGGTAATTTATAGTGTAATTTCTTTTAAAATAGAAGAGAATCAACTTCTGTTTGAGGAGATGGCCAAAATCATTGAGTAGGAATACAGGGATATTTATTTCATTTGCTCATACATTGCTTTTATGAATACTTGAGCAAGCAGATTGTTGGTTTTGTGGGTTTTTTTTGGTTTGCCTTGGCTCAGGAATTATCTTAGGTCTGATCCTCTAGAGGAAAAAATGTGAAAAATGCTGATTTAAGGTTACATGTTTGCAATGATATCCACCTGACTGTTTTTCCTATTGCTTTTTGCAAAGGCCATGCACACGCTTGTCTGCACTGAAAAAATCTGGTAGGAGAATGTGACCACTTCTATTAAAAGTGTGGTGGTGAGGTCAGGTCCTTTTCAAAGATGGCATTTCATCAATGCAGCCAGTGCTGCTTAGATGTTCACCAAGTTTTTAGTAACTACAGGAAGTATCTCACCACATATTGCTACACACATATTATTAACTAGTAATCTCAACTCTATATCAAGATCATAGAATCATGGAACTGTTTTGGTTGGAAGGCACATCAAAGGTCACCCTTGGTTCCACCCCCTGCCATGGCAGAGACACCTTTTGCTATCCCAGGTTGCTCCAAGCCCTGTTCAGTCTGGCTTTGGACACTTCCAGGGACCCTGGGGTGATTTCATTTTCTTTTGTTCTAGTTCATAAATAACCTCTACAGTCCAACTCAATGAATCATTTTAAAGAAGCATTATTTTTGAATGCTCTGATGGTGCATTTAAGAATTGGGGCTTTTTGGTTTTGTGTGCTTTGCCATTGATGAATTAGTGGGTTTTGGGTACTTATTTTGGCAGCTACCTAGTTATTGTCTTCTAAAATTATGTCCCATTTTTTTCGAATCATAAAGTCTTTGAAGTTTGTGTTCCTTCTGAGAAGAGTGGGAGCTCAAAACCACCAAGCTCAACCATTTGTGAACCTAACCACACAAGCATGCAGATGCCTAATGTCTTTGTTCCTCTGCTCTGTCATGTGTGCACACTCATATTCTCTTCTTCCCTCACGGGTATAATCATTCTTTGCTGAAAGGAAGAAAAAGGGACATGAAGGAGACAGACCCCAACCTTAACAGAAGTCTAAACCCTTCATAAATACAAACACATGACTTAAGTTTGGATTCATTCTGAGTTTGTTGCTTTGTAGGTTATGAGCTCTTTTTCTAAAACAGTTGTTCTTTTCTTACTCAAACAGCAAACTTAGATCTCTAAACCTTAGATCTCTTTTGTATTTCTGTGTTAACAGGAAATATGCCTGAATGACTCAGAAGTTGTTCTGTGCGGCGGAGCTGAAAGCATGAGCCAGGCTCCTTATGCAGTTCGAAAGGTTCGGTTTGGAACCAGATTAGGAGCAGAACTCAAGGTCTGGTACATTTTTTATTCTCTGAACAAAACAATATTTACTATCAGAATTGTAGGCACTAAATCCTTGCAAATGAAGTTATTGGATATTAGATCCAGACTTAGTAGTTTAAAGCATTTATCTAGTGTTCAGACAGAATCAAAACAGAGGTTCAGGCAATTTGGCTAAGCGTGCCAATTTTCCAGCTTTTTCTCAACCATATTTGAGTTCCTGTTCCGTGTTAAACATATCATTAAACTCTTAGGCACAAAATTTAGTTCACTGGTACATCCCATGCAAGTACTATGTACAAAAACTTGTCAGAGGCTGTGAAATAGAGGCACACACAGTTTGGGCAAAGCTAGTAATGCTGGCAGTAGGTATAGACTGGCAAAGAACATGTATACCTCCAAGCTGTAAGCATCTCTCAATTTCAAAAGTGGAAACTTGAGGTCAAATTCATTGACAGGTAAATTATCTTTATGTTTTCTTCTGAAGATAAATCCTAAGTGAATACTTTGGGAAATGTGCAGCAGGATAAATTGATATTGTGCCACCATTTGCTCAGTCATAACTGACTGAGCAAAATAAAAAATTAGGATATTTCAGTGTTGCAGCCCTTTGGGACTTTACCACACACTGTATTTGCATTGAAGATGGTGAATATGATGTGTGCTTGGTTGTGTTCTTGTGTGGCACTGTGCCTAAGCCTCAGGTCCTACAGACAGCACCTTCGCAAAGTTGCTGATACACCAAGTAGGTGCTACTGGGTTCTTATCATAAAGACTGCATAGTGACAGGTGAATGAATGGTTTATCTTGCAGAACTTCACTGCTGACAGATAACAAACGTACCTGAACTGACTGGGCTTCCCTTTTTCGGGTTGAGTGAAGGTAGACTTGGGTATTTTCTCCCCTGAGATGTTACACCCACAGAAACCTTTGGTTCTAGTAAAGGGATTTTACCTGACAGTAGAGAAAGAGCTAAAGAATCAATAGGCTGCTGTGCCTTCTCACAGTGCTTCCCATTTCCTTCTTGGCAACCAGACAAGTGTGTTTGCTCATAGGCTCTAATAAATAATTCATACAGAAGTGAAATGTGCTGAAATACTAAAAATCTTTTTTTTAGGGCTTTTCCTAAGTCTCTTGAGAAGAGAGGAAGGAATCACGCTAGAATACGATGAAGATTAACTAGAATACCACACAAGAACTTGCACATTGTTTTTCAGTATGTCTGTTCTAATAAATCAATAAATTATCTGCAGGTGACCTGAATTAATTTTACAAAGAGCCTCTAGTTTCCAGGAGGCTGCTGAACAGTCAGAAGCTGTCAGTAATAAATGTAATATTGCTGTACTTTCTAATTTTTTTTCTTCTAATGTTCCATGCAGCTGGAAGACACTCTGTGGGAAGCCCTAACAGATACACATGTTAAAATACCTATGGCAGTGACAGCTGAAAACCTGGCAGCAAAATACAGCATCTCCCGAGAGGACTGTGACCGATATGCGCTCAAAACGCAGCAGAGGTGCAAAGCTGGTGAGTAGATTGAGGAATGGAGGTGTTTATGCGACACTAGTTTCAAATCTAGTGAGTTTTTAGCATTGATTCAAAGTGTTCTCAGGTTTTCTCTGGCTCATGGTGTAATTTGTCCTTCTCTTTGCACACTGTAATTCATGATTTTGTTGGCCCCGTGGTACAAATAACCCACTCTTAGGGGGTTTGACCTTGAAGGTACACTGAGTCAGGTGTTGTACCCCTCAACAAGTGAAGTAGGAGCTCCTTTCCACTGCCTTCGTGTGCCTTCCTCAGGGACATTCCATAGCTGTTGAGTCAGCAAACAGCATTGGCCAGTCACAGGTCACCTCCTGCCTGAGCAGGATTCATGTTGGAGAATGTCTTTTGTTGGTGCCCCTTTGGTGGGATGCAGCATTGTCCCAGGCATGCCTGACTGCCTGACTGCCTTCCTTTCTTTCCACTGCATGGCAGAACAGTCTTCCACAGTGACCCACATCCTTCTTGTGTGCCGGCATGTGCTGTAATTCATCTAAATTCTTTTTCTTTCATTTGCAAATCAAATGTTGTTCTTGAACGCTTGAGCAGTCATAGCACATGGAATCTGAAGAGGGGATATTTGTTTAGGAAATGTGTTCTAAACTGTTCTCTGTGTGGTTTACATGGCCAAAGCCATAATGCAGAGACGTTTAGCTCTGGGGCCCCCAACATAAGAAGGATGCGGAGCTGCTGCAGCCAGGCCAGAGGAGTCACGGAGATGCTGCCAGGGCTGTAGCAACTCTGCTCTGGAGCCAGGCTGGGAGAGCTGGGGGTGTTCAGCAGGACAAGAGAAGCTCCAGGGAGAGCTCAGAGCTCCTGCCAGGGCCTAAAGGGGCTCCAGGAGAGCTGCAGAGGGACTGGGGACAAGGCATGCAGGGACAGGACACAGGGAATGGCTTCCCAGTGCCAGAGAGCAGGGAGAGATGGGATATTGGGAATTAGGAATTCCTGGCTGTGAGGGTGGTGAGGCCCTGGCACAGGGTGCCCAGAGAAGCTGTGGCTGCCCCTGGATCCCTGGCAGTGTCCAAGGCCAGGTTGGACAGTGCTTGGGGCAACCTGGGATAGTGGAAGGTGTCCCTGCTCATGACAGGCATTTGGAACAAGATGGACTTCGATGTCCTTTCCAACCCAAATCATTCTGGGTTGCTGTGATTCAATTACTGTGAAGTTCAGGCCAAAAACCAGTAGAATGTGCAGTGGTCATCCTGGGACTCAACATTGCAAGCCAAAGGTGAACATATGAAGGAAAGATCTAAGCATGGTTTTAGATTCTAATGATGGTGCATTTTAACAGCTGCACTTTTGAAGGAAGATTTTGTATTTTTTTCCAGAGGGTGTAGAAGTGCTTTTGGTAATTTTTCTTCATTACCCTTCATGCTGATCTTGTTACCTAACTCCTGCTGTTCCTGGAGTCTTTGCTAGAAACTGTGCTTCTGTCTTGTTTTCTAAGATTTTACCTTGCTGTTTTTATTTCTGCCTGTAGGACCAGTTTGTCTTATCCCACAGTACAGAGACAGCCCTGTGTGTAATCAGGAAAGAAAAAGGTTTTGAGGAATTTATTGAGAAGCCCAGAGGTAGCTAAACAACATCAGATATGACAATTTCACGTCTTAGTTTTAAATCTCTGTCTAATGCTATACTAGGTGATATGGCCAGATGCTTTTTTTGGGCATCTTAGATATCTTCAATATCTTGAATTGTCTCAGGTTGTTTAGGCAGCTGAATCCCATTCTGAGATCCTGGCTTGACAGTGAGAGCCTTTGAAGGAGCACCTTGAATAGGATTTTGATTGATATACAGTGTCTTATCAACAGAAACAATGTGGCTCAAGAGGTTTTCTCCACATTCCTCTCTGAGTGAGATTTACATCTTGGCTATCTGAGAAATGACTGAGCTATAAAATAAAGCAGCAGTAAAGGGGAATATGTACTAAAAACAAACCCAGTGGCTTACAAATTTAAAAAAAAAAAAAAAACCAAAAACCAAACCCCAAAAAGTTTGATTGTTTAAACCTGAAATAAAATTTCAATATCTGAGACTTTCTTTTGAGAAGTTTGAGATTGTACTTGTATAGTTTTTGCCCAGTTTCTTTAAAAAAAAACAACCTAAGAAACCAACAATATTTTGTTTATTTAAATAGTTTATTTGAGCAAAATAAAGCATCAATACTTCTGACCCTGAACTTTTGGTTAAAATAGGGCAAGTTGTGTGCACATGAAAATACGTGTGTTGGTCATGCTGACCAATCATTTTGATGTTTTTATCAAGTCCTTTTATTTTCCTTTTTGTGGTTGCAGCTAATGATGCTGGCTACTTTAATGCTGAGATGGCACCAATTGAAGTGAAGACAAAAAAGGGTAAAGAAAGCATGCAAAAGGATGAGCACCCAAAACCCCAGACTACTATGGAACAACTGGCAAAACTCCCGTGTGTCTTTAAAAAGGATGGAACAGTCACAGCTGGGAATGCTTCAGTGAGTACAGCAGACCCTTGAGTTGGGCAGGTTGTTTCCTCTGTGTTTCTCCGAATTTATTGCCACTGTTTTTATGTCTTGCTGAGTTGGCTGTCAGTGTCGTCTCCTGACAAAAGTGACTTCTGATTCCACAGCTAAATGCCCTGGCTGACTCTTTAAGCCCCGAGATGCCAGGGGATCTTTCAGTCAGCCCCTAAGTCCTAAAATTTGATTCTGTGGATTGTCACTGATCTTGCAGTGAGGCATTGGTGCTTCTTCACCATTCCTGAGTTGTGCAGTTGGTGGCTGCAGTGGCTCTGTAGGCTCAGCCACTCTGCTTTCTTTGCGGACCAGCAGTTACTGAACATTTGCTTTACAAACCTACATTTTATTAGCAGCCATACTGCTGCTGCTCATCTTTGTACCACAGCTACTGTCCTCTCTCCTCCAAACCACATTTTGCTTTTATGCAGAGTAGAACTCAGTGCTTAGCAGCATGTCATTGTGGACTGCTTGTCTTACATTCATTATCTTAATTAATAGATTAAAGTTCTTTGGGCCAGGTGGAGCGCTGTGATCGTAGTCTGAATTCCTGCCTAACATAGATTCTAGCTACAGTAAGCGTGGGTGTCTGTAAAGTATCTTTTATAATTAATGGCATATAAATTATCCATTATTAATAGCGTTCTTGCAAGTCTGCAAGAATCATGATTCCAGTGCAGAGGAGACCTATTTTACTTTTCTAAGACACTGGAATTCTTGAAACATTTATCTATATTTAACTTTCTTCCCCTGTCCTCAGAATAGTGAAAGGTTGCCTTCTGTTGTTTTATTTAACAATGAATAAACATTGTTAGATATTAATTATTGTGTCTTAGACTCAAGCCTTTTTTGACGGTTTAGTTTAAAGAGTGTGAGGATTTTAAAATTTCTTTGTATTCTCTCTTTTACTGCAAGGGTGTGTGTGATGGAGCTGGTGCAGTCATCATTGCCAGTGAATCAGCACTTAAAAAGCACAGTCTTACTCCTCTGGCAAGAGTAGTAGCTTATCACTCAGCTGGCTGTGACCCTTCCATCATGGGCATTGGTAAGTTGCAATGAAGCACATAATTTTATAGCATCAAGCAGCATGAAAATATTCTTATCTTGGGCATACTAAAGGAAAGAAAAGGAGGCTGCAGTGTGCTCAGGCAAGTGTCTCTGAAGGTGTTTGTGTGTCCTACTGAGCATTCCACTGTGTCAGTCCACCCCTGTCATGCAGAGGGACAGGTTTGCTCCTCAGTTTGGCTGGAAGGGTGTGTGCACTGTCTGATCCATAGTAATAACACGAGCATAGTCCCCCAGGCTCCTTTTTCCTTCACTTTTTTACTCTCTCTTTTAGTCAAGAAAACAAACACTCTCCCAATGTTTTTTTTAAAACCATTTTCTCCTAAACTTCACTTTAGTTTCCTGTAAGCTCCAAATCCCATTATAAAATGCGTAACTGTGAGTTGCCTTCCTCAATTCTTGCTGATGGAGTGGTGGCTGTGTGAACACCTTTAAGCAATTACTCACTGGCTCAGGCTGTTTGGAGCCCAGGATATATATCTTCTCAGGTATAACTTGGCAAACCAAATACTTTCTTGGTTGTTTCAGTCCCATATTTTCTGTTTCCTCATCAAGCATCTCTTAGTGCAAACAATCCCTCAAAGGCAATCCAGACACGCCAGGATTTTTTCCTTCACTTTAGTGTGCAGACAGCATTGTATCCCAGCATTGCTTTTCCTCTGTCGTTTTGTTCAGAAGAGCTGTTGTTGGCTGGTTCTGTGTGTCAGTAGAAATGCAAATGAGGCATTGTCAGATTTGTTTTCCTGGTCAGACTGTCTGACTGACACAACTTTCGGAGCAAACGTGGAGGGAGGGTTTCTTTCGCTAGACTTCATGCTGGCATTGTGCTTCCTAAACCAGCCCATTCTCTCTACTTCAGGCAACTCTTCCAGCTTGTTTAAAAACTTCATAAATCATATGGAGGAGCAGTTAGTATCCCAATTCCTTCACACCACAGCTTGTCCCCAGCAGCTTAAAGAGACCAGATGAGATTCATTGACATGACAGCAGCAGATCTGACAAACAGGAGCTCAGTCTGAGCCACTGTCCTTCCACATACTGATAGGGAGTCTGTCTCACAGTGTTCAGTGAGAGAATTAATTATTTAAAAAAAGAGAGAGGGGGGAAAATGTTTACTTGGCTGTCATTAGGGGTTTTTGTATTGTCCACATGAGACCCTCCCATTACTGTCGTGTAACAGGCGTACTAAAATCGTTCCCTAATGAGATGCAGTTAGAGTCTAGTGTTAAGCTGCCTGGGGCTCCCTGATACTCCACTGAGCTCTGAACTGGGCCTTTTCTTCTTTTAATTTTTCTGTCTCTTTGACAATTTACTTATGTTTTTATTCTTTGAGCTGTGTGTTTTCAATGCCATGTTTTGACAGTGTGATAACATTTAGGATTATTCATGTTTTAGAATTGAATGATCAGCCACCACCTAACATCTCAGTATCTTTCTCCTACAAGCACATACCTAATTAACCCTTTCAAATTCCCTTTGAGTGTGTCTTTCCTCAGGTATTTCTGTTTGGGTTTAATTTCCCTTAGTGGATTATACTTAGTAGGTTATAGAAGGCAGCTTTCTTCCAGAGGACTGTTTTGTTGCCAAACTCTAATAGTCTAAACAGCAAAATCCTTCTTTCTTCAGTTGTCGGAGACCTAGGTCTAAGGCAGCATTTAATAGTTTGGAATAAACAAATGTTAGGCTTTTTAGTAGAATGTTTTTTGATATATTAAAAACACCAAAACAACAGCAACCATAACTAAGCACATGACCAGCAAACTCTAGGGCAACCTTTTTCTTAACTTTGTTGTTTACCTGAAGGCTGCAAATTTTGAGGAAAGTATAAATGGAACCAAGAGTACTGGGGAGGAGAATGCCTCAAAACTCTTGTGAAGTTGTTTTATTTGTCTGGGGACTGTTATTTCTCTTGGCTTGAAAGCTCTGTGTGCAACAGTAGGGACATTCTTAGCTTTCCCTGGCTGAATGTTGACAAGGAGACCAAGTAGTTTTGAGATTTAGGAGTTCTCTTACCACCTAATAAAGCAGGTGAGTGGCATATCCAGAATGTCTGTCTGCATAGAGGCTCACGGGAGGGAATACCATGAGGCTTTACAAATTTATCCATTGTAAAATAAGTTTCTAAGACTTTGTTTATTAATTTTTTAATTTAACTAACTGTGCATATGATTTCCAAACAGGTCCTGTACCTGCAATTACAGAGGTTTTGAAGAAAGCAGGACTGACGTTAAAGGATATGGATTTGGTAGAGGTGAGAAGGTTTTACAGGAACAGTGGTTTTATTTCTGATCTTTTTAGCAGAAAGATTCCTCTCATACCATGTAGGTGTTCCTGCTTGTCAGGGGCCTCCCTGACCTCTCTCCATCCAGGTTCTGCTGCACAGTCACTACAAAAATCTCAGGCACGTGGAAACTGGAAATGGTGTGATTGCATTCCATGGAACAAAAATACCCTCATGTGACATGACGTTTTACTCTGTTGGCTGGACTGCTCATGTTTTTAATTAGTCATACTTCTCCACTTGCAAACAGGGCCTTTTTCTGTCGGGGCAGTAGGCTCTTCGTGGGCACACTGCCCCAAAACATACCGTACCTTTCTTTATAAAATATACCTCATACTGGCTTAGTATTTGAATTTAGTTAGGATGGATTGACAGATGTATGTTGATGGAGCTTGCTTTTATAAATACAGTGTTTAATATTTTTCTCAAAAGGACCTGGAGAAGCAGTTCACATCATTTAATCTTGTTTTCTGAAAGCTGGAGTAAAAGTTCTGTCTTTCCTCTGGTGCTTTAGGTAAATGAGGCATTTGCACCTCAGTATCTGGCTGTGGAAAAAGTGTTGGGCCTTGACCCTGAGAAGACCAACGTCAACGGAGGTGCCATCGCCATCGGCCACCCTCTGGGGGCCTCGGGGTCACGGATCACAGCTCACCTGGTGCATGAGCTAAGGTATGCACACGGACGGGAGCTGCTCTCAATGGGGGCAGTGCTGATGGATTTATGTCTGCAGACATTTGGAGAACAAACACCATGTGACTAAACTCTTCCACTCAATCAGCTTGAAACTCTCCTGGCTGGAATGGGCCACTTTCTGTACAAGTTTGCCATCTCTGTGCTGCAGAGCAGGTCCTGCACTTGCCTCATATTCCATCCTGTTGTCATTACAGAATTCTTTGCTTCACCTGGGTCTGATCCAAGCCCACAGGAGTCTGTGAGAAGGTTTCTTTTTTTTTGAAATGGCCTTTGAGCACAGTCTGCATTTCACAGAACCATTGAGTCCTAGAAGGCTCTGGGTTGGAAAGGACCTTTAAAGCTCATCTCATTCTACCCCTGCCACAGGCAGGGACACCTTCCACTATCCCAGGTTGCTCCAAGCCCTGTCCAGCCTGGCCTTGGACACTGCCAGGGATCCAGGGGCAGCCACAGCTTTTCTAGCACCCTATGCTAGGGCCTTATCACCCTCACAGCAAAGGATTATCCGTAATATCCCATCTGTCCCTGCCCTCTGGCAATGGGAAGCCATTCCCTGTGTCCTGTCCTTCCATGCCTTGGCCCAAGTCCCTCTCCAGTCTCCTTTAGCTACTTTCTCTTTTAGTACATTTTCTTTCTCTTTTAGTACATCTTCTTTCTCTTTTAGTACATTTTCAGAAATTCTGACTTTTGGTTGTACTTGCAGCACTATCTTAGTGTTCAGCCAATGAAGCCTCAGATCATTTGCGCCTCGCAGAAAACTGTTTCTTGGGGTGTGGCTGTAGGAAACTTAGCTTTTAAAAACTACCTCAGCTGTGTTCAGGTAATTTAAAAACCACTCTAGAAGTGTTCAGGTGGGGTCTAGTGGAAGATGTCTCTGCCCATGGCAGGGTGTGGAACCAGATGGGCTCTAAAGTTGTTCAGAAATATTTCAACATCAGTTGAGAGTTCATAATATTTTTGTAGAAAAAGAACATACACATTCTAAAACATCATCTTTAGTAGCACCCAGTTGATAGCTGGTTTCCTTTCATAAGATCAGGACAAGAGCTGCTGGTTTCAGGCAGGTAACTGCTCTTCCCTGTTGCTGTTTCTGAGCAGGCGCCGTGGTGGGAAGTACGCGGTTGGGTCGGCATGCATCGGCGGCGGGCAAGGCATTGCTGTGCTCATTGAGAACACAGCCTGAGGGATCCTGGGCACTGCAGCCTGGCCTGAACTGCTGATTCCCTGAGAAACTTGCCTCCTGTGACAGCAGAGCATCCCTGCGTGCCTTTCCTGCACGGTAAAGGATCAGCTGGGAAGTCAGAATTATGAACAAAAAGATTCATGGATGTCTTTCTAACTAAAGGAAGTGTAGCATCGATATAATTTCACACTGATGGAGTATTTTTTAAAAGCCCCTTTTCAATCAATGTATTTCTGTAGGCAAAATTATTTTGCATTTCCTGAGGAAATTGCCTGTCAAACTTTCACCAAACCTGCCTTAAAATGGCTGTCAGTGCAGCTTTTAAAGCAAGTATTGCTTAAACTTATTTCAGCTACTGACACTGTGTGGCACATATGCCTCTTTTATTATCAGGAAATGTGAAAATGTAATCAGAGACTTTCTGAAGTATGTATTGATTGTAGATTGATGGCTATTAACCTGTACCCTGCTATTCTACAAGGGAAAAGAAAATGAACAGAAGCTGGAATTTCCATTGTGCCTCCCAAAAGAATAATAAATATAACCCAAAAAGAAAAAGGGCTTGGTGTTCTGTTTGTTAGTTTATTTTAGAAATAAATCACTGTGAGAACTGTAACATTTGGGAAATCAGTGTTGGGTTTTGGAGAGAGTGTTCTTCCTGGCTGAGGAGTAACTGGTGTTTATTAGGTAGTTTCTAAAGAACTCCAGCAAATCTGCCAGCCCTCCGAGAAGGGGTGTTGCTGCATCTGGGAGTGTTGCCACCTGGTAACTGCATGCATTCAACGTCTCATTCCTTAACTTCTCTGATAGTATCACCCATATTTCTTGGATCTCTTGGAGTAGGGCTGTTCTTGGCCATTTTGGGAGGTGCAGCTCCAAGGAAGCTGCCTGGCCTCTCAGAGGCAGTGGAGTTTGAGTTATGAATCATTTGACAGAACCAATATGACATTTGGGTGAAATGAGGACTTTGTGCTCACTGGAGTCTTTTAGGTTGTCATGAGCAGCTTGCAGCTTGCTCTGATGTGGATGTCTGCATCAGGTACTCACTGGAGAGAGCCCTGTCAGGGACAGAACAGTTTCAGTGCATGCACCTCTCCGTAGCACTGAGTAGAGAATAGAGACTTCAGCCATTTCTGTTCTCATCCTCTGTCCACTGTCAAAATATTCCTTATCTACAACAGTTTCTTGCCACTCTGCTGGCATGAGAGGATTATGAAAGCCAGGCAGTTACTCAAACCTGACTGCCTAGCCTAGCAGGAAATTCAGGTCAAAGCAAGTGTTGCTACAGCTGGTGGATAACAATTGAAATATGCTGATCACCTTTCCAGGGGTTTTCATGGTGCAGTGTCTTTAACAACTGTAGAGATATTTAGCACTGTTTATATGGATTAAAAAACCCCAAACAACAAACGGTCCACCTGCCAGAGGGCAGTAAACCAGATATTCATCTAATTCATCCTTCTACTTTTATTTTGGTAAATTAGGATTACTGGGATTTCACTGTGCAAAATAGAGCTGCCACATGGATTTTGCCACATCATTTGCAGGAGGATTTTTATTCTTTAATAGCCAGTAGTGCCTTCTGTAATAACCAGTAACTAATTCCCTCTTCCTTAGAATCACAGAATCGTGAATAACCTGAGTTAGAAGGGACCCACCAGAATCATTGATCCAGCTCCTGGCCCTGCACAGACACCCCAACAGTCCCACGCTGGCTATCCCTGGCAGTGCTGTCCAAACACCCCTGGCGCTCTGGCAGCCTCAGGCTGTGCCCATTCCCTGGGGAGCCTGGGCAGTGCCAGCACCCTCTGGGGGAAGAACCTTTTCCTAATAACCAGCCTGACCCTCCCCTTACAGAACTTTATGTCATTCCCTTAGGTCCTGTCACTGGTCATAGCGAGCATGGATCGATGCTGACCCTCTTGCTCTCATGAGGAAGTTATGAGCAGTTCTTTATTGTGGATAATCATTGAATTTTCAAAGAACTGGATGCAGTTTTTCCGAGATCTTATCCCTGTGTAATAGCAGTTCTTTCTGAGCTCATCACTGTGTGTTTACAGTAAATCCCCTTCATGCACTTTATTTCACACATAATGTTTCATTTCCCCTTTTTAGCACTCAAATTTTTGAGATTCTAGCCTTGAGAGCTGTATTGTGTCATCCTGGATAATTGTGTATTTTCTGCTAAATGAATCATGATGTCCACCTCATTTTCCAGAGAACTTTTTATCTATAATCTACAACTTCCAGATACCTTGACAAACATTTTATCAGCACAGATGATTGTGCATCCTGCCAGTAACCTTTCTTTGCAGTGTGATCCAACTGCTTATTCCCATATCGTTCCATTTTTATCCTGTTCATTTCCTGTAAGAGCCTCTGATAAGGGACATTGCCACACTAAAGTGAAGCAAAGAAAAATCCTTTCCCATGAAGTTACTGGGAGTTCAGGTAGTGCACTTCTAACCCTTGCAGCTTCTTCCACAGCAGCCAGCTGAGGTAAGCCAGCTCAGAGTGATGTGTTCATGGAATCATGGCATGGTTTGGGTTGGAAGAGACCTTGGGGACTGTCCCATTCCACCATCACCATGTTCCACTAGACAAGATTGTTCCAGCCTGGCCTTGGACACTTCCAGGGATCCCTGGTTTGCTCTGGGCACCCTGTGCCAGAGCCTCACCACCCTCAGAGTCAGGAATTCATTCCCAATATCCATCTAAACCTACTTTGCGCCAATTAAACTGTTGAATGGTTGAGACCATTGACAATCACTCTGCATTCCTCTGCTCTAGTTCCTGATTTCACTTTTAAGCCTAGAGCATGGCATTCCCAGAAGGGCAGAACCAGGTCCTGTTCTAGGCCCTGCACAAACACAATTTGTTGTGCTTTAGAAACAATCACAGAATAGTTTGGGTTGGAAGGGACATTAAAGATCATCTACTTCCAACCCCACTGCCAAGGGTGGGAATTAAAAATATTGGCTTCTTCTTACTGAGTTACTATTAAAGATGAGCGTAAACATTGATGTTTGATTCCTGGGCCAATCTTCCACAATCCATAGGGTGCTGAGCCTTGAGGCTGTGGACTGAGCTTGGCCCTGGTTAGCATTTATTACAGAATAACAACAGTAATACCTGATCCTTGTACTAATTCCCAGCTATGTTCTCTGATTTCCTGGATATGACAATGGTAGAACTGTGTTTCTGCCCTTGGGAAATTAAGGCATCTCTGCTGAGAGCAATTGGGATTAGGGGAATTTAAGTGTCCTGGCAGGAGCAGGAGATAAGAAATGTGTTACATTTTAGAGGCATAATCACATACTTTGAGTGTACCGAGTGTGTACTTTTTTCTTTTTTTCTTTACCTTTTTAGGCTCAGTTGTATTCTTTCTGTAAGTAGTGTCTATTATATAGTATAATGAAAATGTTATTTTTTTTTTTTTTTTTTTTAATGCGTGGGGGAAAGAAAGCATGTGTGGGATTTACAGCCCGTGTAAAACTATGCAGGATTTCCTCCTACAGGCAGATGTAGCTTTCTGCCACTGGGTGGAGTGTTTTAAACATCCTGCAGCTCTCCCTGCCTCGCAAAGTCTTCTGTGCTTCTTGCAGTAGCACAGCCTTTTTCCTAAGCGCTTGATAGCTTAAACCTTGAAGCTGAAACACTTGAAAACTCAGGCCCCGTTTCTCCTTTTATGGTTTTTAAACAATCAGCTGCCGTGACACCAACACGTCTGCGCTGCTCTGCACTCCGGGGTGTTTGGTGCTGCTGGACTCCAAGGGCATTGGAAAGCATTTGGTGTTTTACAGAGTGGCTCCCAACTGCAGTTTGAGGGGATGATGGCTGGAGTGCTGTGTCTGGCAGGAGATGAAGAGAGTAGATCCTGTGGTTCCTTGGTCCAGGAAAAAAGCTATTAAACCTTAATCCTAAACAACTGTATGAGAGAGAGAGGGAGAAGGTGCAGAGGCCTGACAGAGATAGACTTACCTGTTGCATTCCTTCCTGGATTAGATATAAGTAGTTCCATTACACAGCTAGTGGAGCTCCAGTAATGGAGATGGGATGTTGTATAGCATTCTATGTATTAAAAAAATTACATCTTGAAGCTCCTAAAGTGCACATTTTCAGGGAAGTCTCACCTCATCGTGAGAGTATTTCTATTAAGCTCTTCCTCCATCTGTAAAACCAGACGTTTTCCATCTGGTGTGATGCTGTTAAGCTGGGCAGGGCTCTGTCTGGCCTCTCCACCTGCCAAAGTCTGTGCTGTCCGACTGAGATGCTGCACAAGGATGCTGAGGGGGATCAGAGGGGAAATTAATCCTTCTGAGAGCTCAGAGCTAAGGGTTTAGTAACGGGTATGCACTTCCCCTCTTCTGGAAGCAGACTCAAGGAACCTAGTGCTAGTCATATCTTTGCTGACTTTGGTTCATTTACATGAAAAACTAAGTTCAACAGGTGGATTGGAGCATGATTTAAGTTTGAATTACACATGTGGTTGTTGGGTTTAGCTTTATACTGGATAAGCATTTCTCATGGAAGTGATTTAAGATCAAAAGGTAATGGTTTTGGATTTATTTCAGGATGCTCTTTGAGAACAAGTCCAGCTGTAGAGCTAGTGATGCTTGGTCAAAATATTGGAGCCATAAGAATTGCAGGGCAGATCAGGTGTAATGTCAGGCTGCTAATCCACAGCTATTTGAAATTGTCAGCGTGACAGACTGCTCCTGGCAGGTATTAAGCCAGAGCAGCTATTGTTTTCCCTCTGGTGGTCATGCTTGTGCTCTGATTCAGCAGAAGCAGGGCTCTGTGTTCACACCCTACCTGGGCTGGATGTGTTTTCTGTGAGATCAGGAATTGCCCAGATGTGGCATTAGGGATTGTGAAAGCAGAGCTTTAATCTCTGTGAAAATCAGTGAGACAGGGAGCTGCTGCACAGAAGCTGAAGGCAGCAAGCTCTGGCAGTGAACCTGTCAGTCTGGAGAGGTTGTGATGCCCAACCTGGACACCAACAGCCAGGCAGACCCAATTTCTTGCTGTCCCAAACCCAAACATCACACCAGGTCCTCCATATTGGCACCAGGGTACACAGAGTAACAAAAAAACCAAAACCAAACACAAACAACAGACAAACAAACAAAACCCCAAAAAATGAAGTAAGGATCTATGAGCCAAACCCTGAACTATGGGTTTGTGGGAAGCAGGATGAGGGGAAAGGCTTTGTGCCCTCATTTCTGTGTTGCTGCATGATAACCTCTGTTAACCTATGAAGTGTTTTTCATTCCTGTTATTAACTAATCAGTTAATGCAGCTTGTATGCACCATCTGACCACATCTCAAAGGAAAATGCACCCAAGTTTTACTTTGAGAGATTTGAGCATTGACAGCAAGCTGGAAACTCAGAATTTTTATGGTGTTAGAGTCTTCTGCAAATTCCTCACTGTGCTATATCCAAACATGTATCTTCAGTGTTGAGTGCATGTCTTCTATTTCACATATTTTCTCTAGCAGTGTATTTATTATAGCTGTTGCCAGGGAGGGAAAAAAATTAATCCCTCTTATAAATATTTAGCTCTAGTACAAGATACACATGATATAATCATTGGGCTTTTTGTTTTTCTTGTAAGAGTATTTTACACTACAGTGTTTTTCCTCTCTGCTGTGGTTATTTATAAGTAGAGATTTTTCAGGTCTTGAAAAGGGATTTGCGAAATCTGGAGTGTGAAGCAGAAGACAATGTAATTTAAACACAGGAGGGAGAATTTAAGACATGGCAGAGCACTGAGAAGTTATATTTATTGGAACTCTGATTGTTGAATTGAGTATGAAACAACTCGTTTTCGGGAGGCTCTTTGACACCATGCTAAATTTCTCTCCCATACGAAACTAAAGATGTGCTCTTTTTAATAAAAGCATGGCCACCAGACTCCAGAAATTTATAAATCACCCTAAAATAATAACAAAACCAGATTAAGCAAATCTACTGTTGCCAGAACAGTAAAAAATACTACTAATTTGGGGAAAAGCATGTGAGGTAGAGGTGAGCAAAATTAGAACGCTTATGACTACTTCTCTAACAATGGCAAGTGTCAGTCTGCAAATAAGATTCAGGAGAGATTGTAAGGAAGTAGAATATGGAGTAGGCTGAGTATGGAGTAGAGTATGGAGTAGATATTGAGGATGGAGTAGGTTGAAGATGAGGGAGAGGGCAAGTGTGGATATGAAGGAAGAACTCACTGCGGCAGGTATTGGATGCAGCTACACAAACACTAGTATTTGTTCATTAATGCTGTTTTTAAAGAAAAGGTGAGGTTCAGGTGCTGTGTGCCTTCACCAGGGGTGTCCTGCCTCTCACCACCTGTAGCATTATGTCCTGGAGACTGGGAACCCTGAGTCCTGGTGCTCTGGGCAGAAGTGTGTGCTCCAGGGCTCTGTGCTTCTGTTTTCTCTCAGAGAAGCTTCCAGATACTGCAGTGGAGACCCATGACTCTTGCACTGCAAAGCAAGTGTGCCCCTTGCTCAAGTCTTGTTTGGTTGAGGGCTGGATTCTGTCTTTAGCCTTTTCCTGCTCTGCCCAGGACTGGGATGGGAGGAGGGGTCACGGAGTGCCATGGAAAAATGCAGTTGCAGACCTAAAAATAGATTCCCTGAGAATGACTTGAGAACCAACCAAACCCAAGGAATGTGCAGTATGATGCTACCACCTGTGTAATTCCAGTCTAAATCACTGACTTCGGAGGATTTCACTGTGACTCCCCTGGGAAGGAAGGGGGTGTGTCAGTGACTCCCATCCCTGCACGTGGGATGGAGGTTAATCAGCTTAGGCTTCTAACCATATAGAGATGTGCTCTTTTTCCTTTCTTTATGTCTTTCCTTCCCTGCTCTTCCCTTGTTCACAGTAGGTGTGGTTTGGGCATTGGTGCAGTTATTTGGTACAAAGTTTGGAGGCAGCCAGAGTGACAGAGAATGGGCCTCTGGAATGGGCTGGAATGGCCTCCATGAGATTGCTATGGATGCAGTGAACTCACTCCTTCCCTCTGCCTGTTCCTCAAGGAGAACAGGAGCCAGATTTTTGCCTGTCGTTGCAGGTGGTCCCTGTCATAGCACCAGGCAATGTCAAGGGTTGGATGGGGCCTTGAAGCCCACCTTGTTCCTCCATGGGCAGGGACACCTTCCACTAGACCACGTTATTGTCTCCCATCCATGGACCTGAGGAATGCACTGCAGAAGAGATGTTTGTGAGGAAGGTGCAAAAACTGCAGAGCACAGCACAGGCACCCAAAGGCTGCATTCTCAGCCTCCCCACTATCCCACTCCAAAATGCTCTCCCCTGTGCAAAGTTTCAGCTCAAGTCAGTAGGTTGTTTCTGCCTCAAGCTCTGGATAGAATCCAGGAGCAGAGCCATTAGGATGGGTAAAATCTGAACTTTAGAAAATTATTTTTCTGTGAAATGAAGTACATTAAAATTCTTTGATACCTCCCCTGTGTGAGGTTCCTTGTCAAACCATTATTTACCACTGATAGTGCTGTGGTAGACCATAGAATGGTTTGGGTTGTCAGGGACTTTTAAAGGACATCTAGTCCAACCCTATGCAATGAGTGGGCACAACTTCCACTAGATCAGATTGAGCAGAGCCCCATCCAGCCTGGCCTTGGAGGCTTCCAGGGATGGGGATCAGGGATTTATCAAATTCCTGGTACAAAGCTGTGTACCGTGCATGCAATGGATCTCAGAATCTGGTAGACTGTAAATAATGAGCCAAAACCTGACTTTCAAGTCATGGCCCTGGTGGATCTCGTGTTCCATGCCAACCCCTGAGCTTATTCCAGCACCAGCCTGGCTACGTGGCCTGTTCCCAATGTGCTCCTGAGCAGCTGAGCTCTCCTGTTGGCCTTGGCAAGGCTGGGCTGCAGGTGAGGAGCTCCTGGGCTGCAGGTGGGGGTGTGACTCAACCCCTGACATTCCAAACTGGCACCTGCAGCATCCACAGCTGCAGCAGCTCCCAGTCTGCATCTGACAGAAGGTTCCAGGCTACCAGATGGGCTGCTCAGTGCCCAGGCTCCTCATCCTCCAGGAGTGGGGCTGGGGCTGTGCCAGGCATGTTTAGGGTCATGTGTAGCTTCTGTAGCTCTTCACTGTTCTGTGTTTGATTCATCCCTAAAAAACCTGGCAATTTAGCCCCACAGTGCTTTTGGAGGAGCACAATTGCTGTGTGAGCACATAGTTGGAATCCCAGATGAGGGGAGATAAGGCTAAGTTGGTGTGTGCCACATCCACAGAGCCCGATTAGGAAATGAGTGTTCTCAGCAATTGCTGAACGAGTGCATTTTACAGTCTGTTGTTTGTCCTAGGGGAAGTTTTATTTATTACGTAAATTTATGATTTGTGAGCTCCGTTGAGGCTGGAACGGGGGTCAGTCTGACATGTTTTGAAGTGACTATAGGCTGTTTAAAAGATGGATTTCGTGTAAATAAAATCCTTTAGGACATCAACCACCAGAAATATGCTGAAGTTCATCAAGGTTTTTGTTAATCTGCTAGCAAATTTGCAACTGGAGTTGCCTGTGTGCTTTTTGACCGTGAGAGTTTGAGATAGGAGAACAAAAGAAGGACTCTTCACAGTGAATATAACATTCTAGTGATGGCAAATGTATTTGTAGAAATGTTTTATGTGACTTATGCAACTGCCTGTTGCAGGTGCGTACACAGTGCTGATAGCTTGGTGGCCACTTAGTGAGAGCTGAGGCATCACTGGCTTTTGCAGGCTTCATGGTAGTGTTCTCCAAGCTCTCCTTGTGCTGAGAAGAGGTAAAGGAGATGCCTCTCCTTTACCTTTATGATAGAAGTTTTTGCAACTATTATTGCACAATTATGCACTTATGTGGATGTAGCTGCTAAGTGTGGAGGGACTCCTCCAGTCTCAACCCTAAGGTTAACCTAAGGTTACCCTAAGACAGTAGATGTGCAGCTTAGTGCTAGAATAAGGAAAATTAGATGTGATTTTAAAGGACAGTTTATGCTGGGCACCCTGTTCTTCCTGCCCTCCAGGGAGGTGTCAGAGATGGTGTTTGAACTACTGGAAGAAAACCCTTCCACCCTATTGCTTCTCTATGGGACAGGGTTGAGCCTGCTCATCTTCCTGTAGGACAGACAAAAAACCAATAATGGTGAGGCTTGTGCCCTTCCTGAGGAGCAGGGAGAGAAAAATCTACATTCCTTTTCCTTGTGAGACACAGTTACATCACTGTCAGCACTCAGAGCTGGGTTTGTGTCAGGCCCTCCTCCCCGTGGATGAGTACCGAAGACAACCAGAGCAAACATGCAGGGCTCAGGATGAGTCTGTGGCATAAGGCAGGCTCTTCTCCTGGGTTTGACCTCTTTATCCCATTTTCCAGGTGTGCTTCAAGCCCTTGAGTGTGCCCAGCAGCAGAGGTGCCTGCCAGGACAGGGCTGCTTGGCTGTAATGCCCTCGAGGTTTCAACAGCATGGACAAGCTGTTCCTCGGAGAAGTGGTTTCTCCCTCTGTTTGTTTTGGGCTGTGCCCTTGGTCTTGCTCAGCAGCAAGCTCCCTGGCAGGTGGGGAGCACTGGTTCTACCTGCTCTGTTCCTCCCAGAGCTCCTCTGCTTGCCCCAACCAAGGTCTGCAGGCTGAGGGATGGGGTGGAGTGTGTTCCTCCAGGCTCAGCATCCTGGGGATGCTGCCCTCACCCCAGCCGGGCAGCCGGAGTGCACTGTAGTGTTGTCACAGCCTCTCTGGGGTGACCTCTGGAGAGGTGAGGCCTCAGTTTTATCCTGGAAGATGCCCCAAATTGCCTGTGTAGCTGTTCTGGCAGGGCTGTTCATGTGGGCACCTGAGGCGAGGCTGTTCATACCCATGTTTGTGTGCAAGGCTGTTCATACCCATGTTTGTGTGCAAGGCTGTTCATACCCATGTTTGCCCACATTAGCACTCCCCAGGCTGCCTCTGAGAAGGCCCAGCTGTATTTGAGGAGGAGATAAGAATTTTGGGTGTACTTTGAGTTGAGGAACACGCCACATATTGCATGGACTGCAACAGCATGTAGCACACATGGAACCTTTGCATCCCTGCAGTCACACCACGTGGCTGTTCACTGACATGATGGCCTGAGACCCTGTTTAGGAGAGCTCCAGCATCTCTTCCAACAAAGAGATGGCTCAAAATCAGGCTGAGCTTAGCCCAAAGTCTTTGGCAGCCAGGGACCATGCAGAAAACCATCCTTGGATGAGAGCATCTATCTCCTGAAGGCAAGGCATGGGGATACCTGGCAAATGAAGCTTATAAGCCATGGCTTTACAGTGTTCTGCAGCACTTGTGGTCTGGAGTTAGTTTTTTTCAGTGGGACTGGGGTCAGGTCCTTAGACAGCTTTTTGCATGAGTGGATAACTGTGGAGACTTCAGGGTTCACAGAGGCTCATTGTCATCCAAAAGATTTACATTTGTTCCTAGCTCCTTTTGAGCAAGTTACGCTGTGAATTCTGCAGATTTCATTTCCACTGATAGGAGGTCTCAAGAAGTGGAAATGAGGGTGACCACTGTATCTTCAGGGATAGTGCTGTTAGGAGCTGGGAGACTCTGTGGCAATGTTGCAAGTAACAGTCCTGGGAGGTCTGGTGCAAAATAAGGTGATAAGGGATTTTTACTAATTGAAAAACTGTGTTGTACAAACCTGTTTTAAATTTTAGAGACAGTAAGTTTTGTACTTGCATCAGGAAGAGCTAATACTTAAAGATTATAAATGGCACTTATTTTAGTATTCATGTCATTTATGCTGCAACTCCTCTCTGTTTGTCCTTGCTTGTAGCTAAAGCAAAATCTTGGGGTGGGTAGGAGAAGGACAAAAGACAAAGAGAAATGTAAAGATTAAAGGATGGTATAGATCTTCCCATTACCACAAATTGTCTCTACCAAATCGTACTTAATGTTTTAGTCATCAAAGGCAAACATGTCAGCTCTTTCCAGCTGGCTTGCTGTGCTTGGGCAGTGACACATCCACCCAGAATAGGGTTTTTGTGGATTACACCTCTCAGAAGACTGGACTGTGGTATTGTTGTCTGGCTTGGACTCTTTCCATCTGGGGAGGACATGTCTGAGTTGTGGATTCAGATCACAGCCTCCTTGCAACACGCAGCCAGCTCACTGCAAGCCTGTCACTTTTGGTATGATTTCAATTTGACTGGATTTATTCTGAAACACTGGCTGACAGAAAGGATTTCCCTTTATGCTGCTGGTTACATTGCACCAAGCTCAAACCCGGGTTGGGAAATTCGATGCTGCTCGTGTATAACAGCTTCCACTTGCCTCCGATTACAACAGAAGATAAACCACGCAGGCAACAGGAAGCACAAAACTCTCGTAACTGGGGGAAGAAAAGCATAAACAAGTGTAAGTCATTAAGAAATATAAAAAAGCAAAACGAGGACGAGAATAGAAAATAGTTTGCAGCTGAGCAGCACCCCCAGAAGGTCCGGGAGGAGCGGGCAGCGGTGCTGGGGGTGTGATGCAGCTGAGGTCAGGCTCGCTGCGCGGTGCTTGCGCAGCCCGTGGGTGCTGTGCCGCCTGCGATGTGTTCTTCCCTCCCGCCTTCCCTCCTTCCCTCCCTCCCTCCCTCCGGCACCATCCACAGCCTC
>VZRM01000247.1:277658-350828 GCA_013397955.1 Grantiella picta | reverse complement strand
AAAAAAAAAAAAAAAGGCAAAGACTGGTGAAATCTAAGGGAGCTTTTACACAGAAAAAAGTGTTGCAATTGGCAATGTAAATAACACACTGTGTTTCTGGAAATTCAAGTACAAACCGCTTGTACAGGGCTGCCAAATGATGCATGAGGCGTCCTTGTTTCAAGAGAAAATAAAAATATCTCAGTTTTATTGGAAGAAAAAATAATGAAGATGTGACAGAAAGATGTTGCAAAAATTATCCAGCTCTGATCTTTAAAAATTAGGCATTTCATACATGTTAAGTATGGACGTGAGGCTGCATTCACAATATTTTTAGTAAAAATAAAAAATGTAAAAATGCTTTCTGCATCTCTTCAGGGAAGTGACAGATCCGTTGGAACAACAGCAGTGACTCTATCAGCAGGTTCAAAGATGTGGGCCAAACTTTCCACAATGGATTATAGCCTTCCCCAGAATATTTTGAAGTTCTTAAATAAAGGAAAATATCCTTTTTTTAAGCACTTAGTAGCTCTAATAAATGCTACATTTAATACTGGGAGGTTTGGGTTTTTTTTAAATGATACATACACAAGTGCTTAGAAAGGTGTGTGGCTCCTGATAACAGATGGACGTGACTTCTTGAGTGTTCTGGGGTTCATTTACTCAAGGCAAGGTTTTCTAAATAGTTTCTGGAATCTGATGGTTTCAGTTGATAGCAAAATAAATGGTTCTCAAGAAATTCTGCAATCAAAATAATTTTAAAAATTATTTAAAAGAAGAGTGTCCTTGAGATACCTTCTTGGAGAATGAGGAGGATTATTTCTTGTGAAAACAATACAAAAATAACCTATTTGATGGTGTGATCCTATAAAACATCAAGGGGCAGCTGCCCTGATGAGATATGACTGTCTTGTGGCTTTTTTAAGAGAGTTTTGGGTACAGCAAACGTAGCTTCTGCCTAGACAGGAAACACTGGGGAGTTGTTCAGCATGAATAAATGGGAACACAGAGAGGAAAAAATAAGCTGTTCATTTTCCATAGGTGCTCCAGCAGGAAATCTCCAAGTTTCTTGGCATCTGTGCCAGCCAGGGCTTGTCCGGGCAGTTTGGCTTCCTCTGCCTCAGGAGTGTGGAGCACAGGGGAGACCTTGAGAGGCTTTGAATGAGGCTTGGGAAGACAGTGATAAAGTCTGAGGCATTACTAAGAAATTAGGTTTTAAATTGGGGGTGAGGATAGAGGAAAACTGAGCTCTGGTTCCTAAGAGATGGTTGAGTTACACCTAAAAGCAAGAAGCCAAATAAAAGGGATTGTGGCATTCTGGAGTAGCAGCTCTTGGAGGTGACAGAGGCAGTGATGGCTAAAGGGGAGGAAAGGAAAATGTCTCTAGAAGAGGGAAAGCGGAGAGGTGGAACTTGTATTTTAAAAGCTGGGAGAGCTGGGGGTGTTCAGCTGGACAAGAGAAGCTCCAGGGAGAGCTCAGAGCTCCTGCCAGGGCCTGAAGGGGCTCAGGAGAGCTGCAGAGGGACTGGGGACAAGGCATGGAGGGACAGGACACAGGGAATGGCTTCCCAGTGCCAGAGGGCAGGGAGAGATGGGATATTGGGAATTAGGAATTCCTGGCTGTGAGGGTGCTGAGGCCCTGGCACAGGGGGCCCAGAGAAGCTGTGGCTGCCCCTGGATCCCTGGCAGTGTCCAAGGCCAGGGTGGACAGGGCTTAGAGCAACCTGGGATAGTGGACACTGTGCCTGCCATGGCAGTGTGTGGCACTGGATGATCGCTGAAGTCTCTTCCAACCCACATTATTCTGTGATTCTGTGATTTTGGCATTAAGCCCCCTTCCTTGGAACATCACAGTTCTTACTTCATGGAGCAAGAATATCCACCAGCCCAGGGAATGAGGGAGAGAGGAGCTGGGAGAAGCTGGACAAAAAAATAGGATTGGTAACCATTCAGGTATGTACTGCCGAGTTATGTACATGAGAAAAACACCTGAATCAGCAGCTGTATCACAGCTACTTCCATAACACTGGCAGGAAGAAGAGCCTTGCAACACAGCCTAGAGCAAGTGCAAAATGCTGAGCTGATTCAGATGCCTTGTGCTGAGGTGGCTGTCAGCATTGCTGTGTTTTTGTGTGCAGGGAAGGAGTGGAGAGTTGCAGTCAGGGGGAAATTATGCAAAGATGTGCAGCAGTGTTGTGCTTGTTACCCTGCTCTGGTCTCACTGAGGTGTGCCTGTGCTCTCACAATGACAGCTCAGGCACTGACATAAAAGTTAAGCCTAAGTAAGATGTCCCATCTATCACAGATTCAGATCACAGATAAACAGCTAGGTATTTTGAGTGTCAATCCCAAAACTGGGTCCAGAAACTAAGAGTCATTCTGGGTTTGTTCCTGCTCACTCATTAACAAGAATAATCCCACGGATGAGTCTTCATCACTGCCTCTGGCAGAGGGAAATGAGCCCATGAATAAAACAGGAGTGAAGATTAGCACTGATTCCTTCCCACCAGTACAGTTATGTGTTGCCCTTGTATCTTTGCAGGAAGAAGTTGCTGCTTGCACCAAACCACCTTCCTTTTCTAAACCTATTAAAATTTTAGTACCTGTCTTTGCTGCCATGTTGGGGCAAAGCTGAACCCCACCATTTGTTTCAGAAAGTGCTTTGAGACAGCCAGGGCTTCAATAACAGTGTGGTCACAGCTTTTTCTACGTGGGACCAGGATCTAAACTGTTCAATTCCTGTTGTCTGTAGCCTACTGCATAAGGTGTGCATCAAGTTGTTGGAAATGGGCTCTGGTCACACAGGAAGGTGTTGGATAAAGATGTAAATATATTTGTGAGGCAGGAAACATTGTGTAAATATACCTGAGCAGGGCTAACTGAGACCATCCAGGCAAAGTAACCCCCCATCTGTGCTGGGCTGTAACCTCACATCCCTGCACGTTTGGACTCCTCCAGCTGTTTCTGAGCAGCAGTTAGGTACTAACTCTCTCAGGGCCTAATAACACTCTTTAGGTACATTTGGGCTTTGCCAAAGGCTTCCCAGGGCTTGGCTGTGTCACAGGATGTGAAGTTGGGCTGAGACCTGCACCCACCTCACCTCGCACCAGCTGAACCTGCCTGATCTCCCCTCCCCGCCGCCAGCCCCGAGGTTTATTCCCACAAAAGGCAGCTGAGATTGCCACGGAGCAGCCCCAGGCTATGCCAGGAATCCTCCTCTTCGGCGGCTGAAAATACCCAGGTTGCTTTTCCAATGACAGCTGATTTCCTGGTTTAAATTTAGGGTTTGAGATCACCGTGGGCAATGGGTGGATTTTTCCTAATGCAGCTGCAGGGGAAGAGGTTGTGCTCTGTGCTTTCCCTGGAGAGCTTCATTTTGCAGAGGTGCTTTCAGTGAATGTGGGTTTTACTCTGGACTTTGCCGAAAGTGTTGGTCCTTCTGGTGCTAATGGGTGTTGATAAGAGGAGGAACCCCAAGATGGGATGCAGTTGGTGTTCTCTGTGGCATTTCTGTGATTCCCTTGCCACTGAGCAGTACCTTCTTGTCCCTGACATCACAGCTTAGAAGTTAGAACTGCAGGAGAAGCTCTGCCCTGGGAATCTGCACAGACTCCATCCTTGGAGACTTCTGTGACTCAGCTGGATCAAGCCCTGAGCAAGCTGGTGTGCATTCATAGCTGACCTTGCTTGGAATAGGGCTTTGGGCTGCAGACCTCCCCAAGGGCCATTCCAACCTGAATCATCCCACAAGCCTCATGTGGAGGCTGCTAGACAAGCTTGGTAATTAGCTCTGGGTCTTCCCCTGGTGAACAGCTGATCACTTCGAATTTGTATAGTTTGGAAATGAGCTTTTTATTTCTTGCACCTTGTCCAAAAGAAAGGAAAGGAAAAAAAATCCACATTCCCGTGAGCATTGCAGCTGGGATGGCTGATTTACCATGAGTTTGTGTCTTGATATTGATTGACTTTGGTGATGAAGAAAGTATGAGCTCTGATTAAAAGCTCTCTGATGGTCAAGGCCTTTTAAGTGGTCTCTGGTGTGTGTGTGTTTCTCCAATATTTATTAGGACATGAACCCACAGACTGATCCTTACTCTGAATGGATACACTTAGAGCGTCTATTTTGCCTCTCTCGGTTCTTCCCAACATAAACTTTCAGAAGCCTTGTAGAAAAACTGGTTCCTTGAGATCTCTCCTTCTCTGCCCAATTTGCTTAAAAACTTGCCACCGTGGGGCATGGTGGAGGGAGCTGCGTCCTAAACTGCTCATCTACATTAACACGGAAAGCCAAGCTGCGGACAAACCCCAGACCTTCTGGGCTTTCTTGTGTCCTTGGCTGAGGACAGAATAGACACTAAGCTCTTTGAAAATGTGACCCCTACTCAGCTTTGTGTGTGAGAGCCAATATCTGAAGTTTCTGGTGTTGTATTTCTTTTTGTTGGGAAAACAAGCCATGATATGACCTGTGACTGTGCAAAAGTGGGATGGACCTTCACGATCAAGGACAAGATCAAAAGCAAAGTGTTTTTTTGAGGCTCTGGGTGCCCTTTACCCTCTGATCCTACTCCCCCTCTGTCTCCTCCTCTTCCTTTTTTCTTCTCTTTGCTGTCTTTGTTGCCTCGTAGCCCTGGTGTTTGCTACCAAAAGCAAACTGCGGTATCGAGCAGTGAAATGGGGTCGTGTAGAGAAAAATCCCACCTCACCTTTCCTTTGGTGGTTGCACTGGGCTGCACTCTGCCGTGAGATAGACTGTTAGTCACTAAAACACCATGGCATGAAGGACTGGTGTCTGTCTTGGAGCTCCCCTCACAAGTACATGAAAGATTTGTGTGTCCCTCAGCCAATCCTTGATTTTTTTACTTGTTTATTGACTATGTGGACCAAAACATGGGACAAGTACTGGGCTTCAACTGGCAGGTCTGTGACTGGGGGCCCAAATTTGCCGCTCCTGGGCCCATGAAGCCCTGGGCTAAACATCATACTAGCAATCTGTGTCTGGAAGGAGTACTTCACCTGCCACTTCAGAGGCCAGAAGATATCCAAACATCAGTTTAGTGCCCCAAAGCATGATGAGATAATGATCTGTCACCTCCTTGTGAAGGTTGCCGACCCATTGTCTTCCAGGACAATGTGTGACCCCACACCAGAGGTAAAGGACAAAAGAATCTCTGGAAAGCTAGGGAAACAAACAGGATCAGCTGGGGTCTGAAGGCACTGCCAGTTTGCACCATGGAGTGTTGTGTCCTGTCCCAAACCCCTAAGCCAGCTGAGTGGCAGTAATCTGGCAAAAAGAAGAGATGGCATGAAAACCCTACCCTAGAGAGGATGAAGTGCATTCTTGTCCTGTGAAATATCAAATGCTGGATGGTTTTATCTGAGGCGTTCATGTTTCTTTTCTGGGAAGGCTGGGGAGAAGGAATGCAGCTTGTGTTTCACCAGGAACGTGGGCTTGGCCACACTCTGGCTTCTGCCACTGGAGGAAGGTCTGTACCTGCTGCTGGGTGTTGGGGCTGGAGCAACCTGCTCCATTTACATATATTAGAAGAAGTATTTTAACAAAGAGGGCTGTGTTCTGGCTAATTCCCCATTCAGTGCCCTGGTCAGCCCCGAAATGCCATGGAGAAGATTGGCCTCGCCAGGGAGAGGTCACGACTATAAAGAGGCAGAGGCAAAGGGGACAAGGAGTGAGCGCGACAGGATTTGTCTGAGTGCTGCATATCAAGGGCCTGGTGCTCCCTTCGTGCTTCCCACGCTCTTTGTGTTGCATTCCCCAAAGAAATATGGTGCAGGAGGGTGGTGTGAGCCCAGTGACGTGGCCTGCAGCAGTGGTGGTGTGAGCAGGGCTCCTCTTGCTGTGCTCCACCTCCTGCAAGCCAGCAGGGAAAGCTCTCAGTGGAGAAGAAAAAGCCACATTTAATAAAGGAAATAATGATAATTACATTGCAGTGGTACTTAGGTCTCACATGTGGTATGAGTTTAGCTGTGAGAGACTTCATGGCACTGCTGGGCGGGTGCTGCTGAGCTCCTGTAGCAGGTGGGGAAACTGAGGCACACGGGTTTGGTCCTCTCTGGGGGTGAGGAAATGGCTCAGTGCTGGAGATTTTGCTGCCTTTGTCAGCCCTAGAGAGCAGCCCAGGCACTTGAAGAGCCAGGGCAGTTATCCCCCTCTGCAGTGGGATCCAGCACAAGGTTCGGGTGCCCAAGGTGAGATTTTGGTGGAGTTCAGACCTGAACTTTAATATTTTTGTTCCCCCTTTCAGTAGCTGCTGAAGGCTCTTCCCTGGAAGGGTTCCTGCCACACAGGGATTCATGCAGCCCCTTCAGAGGTATTCCCAACCATTTGCCAGGGCAAAGCTGTGTCCAGACTGGGCTTGCAGGAGGCTTTTGGTGCCTGGCAGAAAGCCCAGGCTGAGACCTGAGAACCTCTGAGCTAAATCCAGTGAAATTCTTTCTTCTTCCGGGGCTGGACCCACACTCAGACTGAATTTTTCCCTTGGTTTTTATGGGCTTGCTTGAATTTTATTGCAAACATAATGACTGCAAAAGGGCAGCCACCAAGGTCTCTTGGAGCAGGTGGTAGCTTTCCAAAGAGGCCAGGAACCAGCCCCACCTTGCAGAGCAAATAAACATATGGATCACAGAGTGCAGGTGGTGGGGAAGGTAAAAGGAAGGTACAAGCACCTATCTGGGTCTGGGTCTTCCAGTCTGAATCTCAGCAAAGCTTGCTAAGGTTTTTCCTGTTCTGAGTCAACAGGAAGACCTGAGGCCAGACAGTTCTCGGAGCTGGAAGATCTCTACCTGCTGCTCTCCTGACAAAGAAACCATCTGTGCTCCTTGCTGCTGGCTGGATCACTGCTTCTAAATTTGATCCTGGACTATGGAAAAACTTGTCAGCTCCTAAAGCAGCTGGCTGGAGAAGCTGGTTGGCAGGCTGCAGCAGGGAGCAGTGTCCAGAGCGCATCATGTTTTGGCATGTCCATCTCTCTTTCGAGCCGTCTTGGAAGGCTTCCCAAGATATTGCAAAGGTATGGAAAAGAAAAAAAAAATAGAAAAAAAAAAAGAAGAAAAGAAAAAGAAAAAAGGCAAACCCCAGTGGCTGCATTGCAGCACATCCATAACCATCTCCTTGCAGTTCACGGGAGCAGGCGAGCAGCCACGGCTCTGTGTCACAACTCAGCTCACTCGTCCTGGATTTCATCCAGCCTGTGCTTTCCTGCTCAGCCATGATTGTCCTTCTCTGCCTTCTGCAAACACCTTTGAAAAGAAGTGCTCTGACAACAAAATTACCGGAGCAGACTTCTAGGAAAGCCTGCTGTGCATGGTGCTTTGGGGAGCCCCATGGCCTTACGGGGCAGGCAGCCTTGAGCTCTGGGAAGCCTGATCTCTGTCAAGATATCTGTGTGTGCCAGGTTTTCTAAAGGCATAGAGGGACCTATTTCTCTGCCTTCTGTCTGACGCAGGTGAACTGCAGGAAATCAAAGCCATGACTTGGGTTCAGTGAATCCAGATGTTGGCACTGTCAATCGCTGACTGCAGCTGGGTTTTCTGAGGCCTGCGTGGCAGCTGCAGCCTGGCCCCATTGTCAGGCTGGCTTTGCACCTCCTTGCTCCTGCTATCAGCTCCTGGGAAGGCAGTTGGAGAGATCCCAGGGCTGCCTGGCATGTCCCACTGGTCAGGATGGGGATGCTGGCTGGAGATCCAGGCTCTGGGATGTGTGAGGGATGAGGCAGAGCTGTGTTCCTGCATTGCCCAATGCTGACCATGCACAGATGGCTGCAATCACAGCAGCCCTTGGGCATGACAAAGCTCCTGACAAGAGAGCAGCGCTGACCTTAGTGACCAAACAACTGTGTTTGTTTCTATTTAAGGCTGCTGCGCATTTTTTTAGCCTTTTAACAGAAGATGTCTGCTAATCTGTGGTAAATGAGGATTTTCTGCAGTTCATTACTACATTGGTAAAATATCCATATGCGTATTATTTCGCTCTGCTGACACCTCAAATATTTTAATGCGCATTTTAGTGCTGTTTGTTGAATGAAGCAGGTGTTTGCAAAACACGTCAACACTAGACTGAAGTTTGCCAAAGTTGACGTGGTCACGGCTCACCGGGAAGCCAAATTTGCTGTGCAAATATGGAAAAAGCGGTAATATCACTGACCTTTCCTGTGTGAATTCTATGGAATTCTATACTATCACATCTGAAGTGGCTGGAGAAGGGATCTGCATCCATTCATCCCTTCTGGGGACTTTCTTCTCTCACCTCTACCAATTTCCTTATGCAAAAGGGAGGAAAATACTCGATAGAGATGTTTGCTCTGGGAAAAAAACGTATTGGTAATTGGAGTAACCAGCAGGATGCACCAGGATACTGAAGGCTTTTTGAGAAAAATATAAAACAAAAACTATGTTTTAAAATTAAAATTTAAAATTTAATATGAATTTGAAATTAAAATGGGCAACAGAGTTCAGTGCTTTTTATTCAGCCTTCTAGTGTGTCTGGAATAAATTGAGAGGGAGAGGGGAAATAAGTGCCTTTCAATAAAAGGAGGGTTGCTGAACATAATCAGCTCAGTCTTATTTCGGGAACACCCTGGGGATGTGTAATTGGAAGGTAAGATAGCCCTGTATATAATGTTATGGTAGGCTGTCAGCAAGTGGCTCTGTTCCAGACAGACATCCAAGACATTTTCTTTAGCGTGTGAGTCAGTGCTTAGCTTGGGGAGGACAAGCTGTGAGGATGTTAGCTTTTTATTACGTCCTTCTCTGCAGAGAATCCAGCGCCTTGGAGAAGATATTTGTGATTGCATTTGCCTCTTGTTTTCCTGCTTTGCGCTGAGTTTTTCCAACAAGGCACTTTAACTGGTGTATATGTGTAAAGGTAATGAGTAGGTCCAGATTTGGGGGCTGATTTTTGTATCACTGGGAGGAAGGGCAGCCTGGGGGGGTTACCTGAGAGGCAGTGCTGGGTGGGAGATGCCCTGTGCAGTGCTCTGAAAGCAGATGTACAAATACACACGACGAAGGAGATGCCCCGCGGGCTCATGTGAATTGGTGAACTTGACAAACAGATGCTTGTTAAGGGGGTCAGATCTACAGGTCTCTGTAATGCCCCCCCTGTGAATAGTTTCCTCTTTAGCAGCTGAGCCCATCACCTGTGTTCAGGGTTTGAGTTTCACACCTCTGCCAAGCTGGACATTTCCTGGCGCTTTGTAAGCAGGAAATCTCTCCTTTCCGTTTTTCTGCACTTGCAGAGATATGTGATGATGTGCATGAGCCTCTAATTGGCTCTGTGGATTATGTGTGCAGCACAGAGCCCATGAGCCTGACCCGGGATCCCCCATCCATCTGCAGCTCAGGGGAACAGCAACTTGAGAGATCTTTGTACAATACAGACATTCAAGGGGTTTAATATTTAATATAAGGGACCCCAGCTCAGCTTAAACTGCCAATGCTGAACTCTGCATCCATATTTATCGGCTTTCTTCTTTATGAATCACTTGCAAATCTCATATTTGATTCTAAAAATGTTACTAAAATTCATTAATCTCTGGCTGTACTGCATTTCTCTGCAGGTCAGACACCATCTCCTAAGTGAGATCTGATACTGATTCAAAACACATTGAGGCTTTTCATACAAATCCTTTTCTTTAAGTGCACCGTAGCAAATCTGGATTTTTGATACATTTGAGGAGAAAAATAACTTTTTTTCTTTTTCTTTCAGTCTTGCAGATAGTCGTACCCTGTAAAATGTGTTGCAAAAGTAGGAAGTGTATCTGCACAGAGGGTAATTTCTGCTGAAGCAGGGTCAGTGTTTTTTGTGAGGCTGCTTTGGGATGAATGAGTGAGTATCAAACCATGTGATACAAGTATCTGGGGTTACTGCGAGTCAGTGAACTTCAATTGCAGCATAGGTAACACCTCAGGCCCTCTCTTCCAATAGGAAAAAGAATTTCACAGGGCAACATCAGGAGAGTCTGTCGACCAATGGACGTGTGCTCTGGGAGTGAGTCACATTCATAAAGAGTTTCAAGTTTGTGGTTCTGGCAGATCCTGAGAGATGATTAAACCCACATAAAAGACCTTTATTAATACAGTTTCTATAGTTCTGCACCCATGTTAGTGCAGATGAAGCAAGAGAAGAAGGATGGAGGGGGGGAGCTCCTTACCCATGCTGGCAGTGTGAGTCACTGCCACGCTGGGTGAAACACAGTCCTGCTGCTCTGTGGGCTCTGCATACCTGCTGGTGCTCTTATCTCAAAATTCCTATCTGGGACACAGACAGAAGCATTGGTAGCTGCAGTGATTGGCCGACAGGATTTTTAGCTGCAGTGTTTACCCCAGTTGTCCACAGGTTTGCACCTCCTGCTCCCTGGTACCCTGGAGTGGTACCCACCTCTGCATGGACTCCTGACAAGATGCTTGTTGGCTCTCTCTCCCCACCACTGGGACCAATTCACAGATTTATATCTTGTCCTGGGTTTGGAGTAATATGTTTTCATTTTTCACATGGATGTGATTTCTTCTTAACATTTCTGTGCCTGGAAGTCTTCTGTTAAAGAAAATGTTTCTCATTATCAGCTGTGAGGTTGCCAGGTCTGGGAAATATTTCTGGTTTATGCTACTGTCCTGGTGTACATGAGACATCCCAGAGCCAAAGATGAGGAGATCCCAGTTTTATCCATAGGAGCAAGTTATAGGGTACAGGGGGATGCTGCCCCACCGTTGATACCCCACCAAAATCCCATAGTCTGTCACAGGACCTTCAACTCCCTTGGACACCCAGCATGGGGATGTTTGGGGGTTCCTGTCCCTGCAGCCTATGCTCTGCCACCCTCCTGACCTGCCCAGCTCATTGCAGGAGAGAAATGGGTCTGATTCTGACACATCTTTGGTGATGCAGCAGCAGCTGCCAGGGAAAGTGCAGGGGTAGTGATGAGCAGGGTGGGAACAGGGGCAAATGATGGAGTGACAATGTCCCGACATCAGATCAGACACAGCTTTATGGTGAATGAGAGTGACCTACACAGTGTTTGGCTGAACCAGATGACTTCTGGGGTGGCAGCTGCCTCCCTCATCTTGGGAAAACTGATTGAGATGATCTCCCAATAGAATGTCAGGGAGTAAAAGCACTTAGCAAGGTTTGTCCTGGTCCCTGTGTGTTTTTAAGGGGCTACATGACAGATTTATTCAACAGCAGCTGTTTAGGTCTTCCAGGTGGGCTCTTCTCCACCTCAGGCGGGTGTCCAGAAAGCAGGAGATGTCTGTGGCCCTCACACACTCCTGTTAGAGCTGTAAGACAAGTTCTCTCTTCCATAGCCTTTGATCTATCAACAGCTTTTGCCTTTGCCTGAAATCAGTGTTTTTCCCCTAAGCCCACCCATCCCACCACAGCATGCACAGGGGGATGCCACAGGACACTGGGCCCTTGCATGCATGGGGAAAATGTCCCCTCTTCAGCTGCTCACCCTGCTCAGGGACTCCTCAAGGAGATGCAACAACTTTGCTTTCACGTTTCATCCCATTCTGGGGCAAGAGGCAAAAGGACCATTTTTTCACCTGTCTCCACGGGCTGCTCTGCCAAGCCAGTTGTTTCACCAGTGACAGGAGCAGATCCCAGCTCAGGCCACACTATTCCTACCTGATTACACCCTGCAATTTTTGGCCTGCATAAATAATCCCACACGAGCTTCAGGAAGGGCAGTCCCAGCCTGAATTAAATATTTCTACAAGCAAACACTCTTCTAGTATTTTGGCATGAGGCTTAATAAATAAACAAATTTGCTGTTCCTCAGGATCACGTCCACCTCTCTTTTGCAGCTGTGCCAGGCTGGATGTTATCCTGAACTTTACCGGTACTGAACTAAAACATTACCCATCAAATTTATGTGTTGAGAAGGCTGTTCTCGGCTGTTCTCAGCTGTTTGGCTTCCTGCTGAAGAATCAAAGTGCAGCTGGTCTCACCCATACTTGCTGGCTCATCCAATTTTTAGGGCTTTTCATATGGAGAGGAGATAGAAAATAATTTTCTTTGCTCTGCCTTAGAGTGAGAGCTGGTAGCAAAGATTGCTCATGGCTCTGCTCCAAAGAATAGTGTAATCCAGCTCATGCCCCATCCTAGTGGAACTCTGTGCTGGTATCCTTGAAGGTACGTGATCTCCTCCCTGGATTAGGGGTCTCCTGCACAAAGAACTCCTTGGATGGGGCCAGGTTGGTTGATGTAGCTCATCTTCAAAGCAAATGAAGATGAGCTACATCAACTCTGTTGAAAAGTGCCTAGGTGGATAAAGCCCTCTCTAATTACAGCTTTTGAGTAATGAGAGCACGATTTGTGCTGAGCATGCTCTGCTCTGAAGGCATCGCTACAGCTGGGGATGCTCCTTGCGTGCCAAGGAGAGAGGAAAAGGTGCCTCAGCTGAACAGAACTGAACTGAACTGAACTGAACTCAGCTCAGCGCAACTCAGCTCAGCTCAGCTCAGCTCAGCTCAGCTCAGCTCAGCTCAGCTCAACTCAACTCAACTCAACTCAACACAACACAACTCAGCTCAGCTCAGCTCAACTCAACTCAGCTCAACACAACACAACCCAACTCAGCTCAGCTCAGCTCAGCTCAACTCAACTCAGCTCAACTCAACTCATCTCAACTCATCTCAACTCAACTCAACTCAATGCAACCCAACTCATGACAGCATCCCTGTGTGGCTGGGAAAGCTGGGAGAGCTGGGAGCATTTACCCAGGCGTAGATCAGCCAGTAGATTCAGCTAATCCCCCTTGCCTACCACTCTTCATGTTGCAGGGTAAAGGTGTGAGGCATGTGTGAGGGCGCAGCTTTTGGCTGGCAGGAGCCCCAAGGTCTGGGAATGACCACCAGGCATGTCACCTTCAGAACCTCAGTGGGGAAAGTCTCATCCTGTGGCCCATGGACAGATCACTGCTCATAGCTAAAAACCACATGTTCCTGTGCTGCCTGTCTCCAAGGGCAGAAAAGGATTGCCTGGAGAAGTGGTGGATGCCCCATCCTCGGCAAAAAAAATCCAGAATCATTTGGTTTGGAAAAGCCCTCCAAGACCAATGAGTCCAACCTGTGACTGATCTCCACTTTGTCACCAGCCCAGGGACTGAGTGCCACATCCAGTCTTTCCTTGGACACCTCCAGGGGTGAGGACTCAACACCTCCCTGGGCAGCCCCTTCCAATCTTTTCTGTAAAGAAATTCATCTGAATGTTTAGCCTGATCCTCTCCTGCTGCGGCTTGAGACCATGGAACATTCAAGGCCAGGTTGGACAGGGCTTGGAGCACCCTGGGATAGTGGGAGGTGTCACTGCCCATGGCAGGGGGTGGCACTGGATGAACTTTAAGGTCTCTTCCAACCCAAACCATTCTGTGATCCTATAAAGGAGGGTGGCTATTGAGGCACCCCACCTCATCCCACAGAATGGGGAGGGTCCCAGTGAACCCATGAATTAAATCTGGCATGTGGGAGGCAGGACCTGCCTGTCCCAAGCCAGAACAAGCCGTGTTTTACCCAACAGATTGCTGCTGTTTGCATAAGGTGGGTGTTATGGGAACGCTCCAGGTGCCATTAAAACATCCTGCCCTGTAAGCTGGGAAAGGCTGGTGAGGTCCTCACTGCCTCTACAGATCCTTGACTGGAGTTTATCTCCAGATCTTTTACTTTGACTTTATCATTGCACAATTATTTAAATGAAAACCCCACTATGAAATATTTCCCTAAGTAAATTCTGCTAAACTGCATAATTTTCTTTTGCCAGCGAATTTATGCTGCTGACGAAAAGAGAGAAATTTCTCACAACAGAGAAATTTGCAGGGTTTCATCTTCTGAGAAAGTTTCAGAGCCCTCATTAGAGAGGGGGATTTTTGCAGAATGAATTCAGCAGATATGGTCATGTTATGCAGTGACAGAAGAGGCTTTCAAAAAGGGCTGAGACACTTCTCATTTCCTTGAAATATTAGCTGGGGAATTCGCTTTGCTGCCTTCAGCTGCTCTTTGAAGGAAATCCCCAGTGCAATACCATATCAGTAAAACATAAAAAAACATCTCTGTTGGGCCCTAGCCCCATGCCTGGACAGTTTGCTCTAATATGGGAGGTGTGGCCTTGAGGAGAACCAATCTTACACTTGTGAAAGAAGACACAATTTAAAAAAACCTATTAATATATGTTAATTTTGCTGATTGAAGCCCATTAAAACCCCCCTTTAGTTCTGCCATTATGAAGAAATCCACATCATCAGTCATGATTTTTCCTCCTTTTTCTTTTCTTTCTTTTTTTTAATGCTGTACACAAGTCTCGATAAGTGGACCATGTTCCTGAGTAGATGCTTTTTGCTTTCCAGCTGTAGCTGATATTCATGGTCTGACAATACAAAATTGTCCATTCTAATGATCTACCTTAGAATTATTCCATTGTCTGATTAGAAATTCTGTAGCCTAATTTTCATTTAACACAGCATCAGGAGCTAATACTTTTGCTGAAACAGATACAATTTTGCCACCCCCCAAAACTGGAAAATTGATTAATTTTGATACTTCGAAGAGGCAGAACCATTTTTTGGGTGTTGATGGTATTATTCTCTGATATTCTGTACTTAGGAGAATTCAGTCTTAAAAAAAAAAATCCCTGGAAAAAAGTTATTTTGATCCAGATTTGTTGGCCAGTTATTTCTCAGGGAAGTAACTGTTGCATGATAGAATTCAAAAGAGAAACTGAAAATGTTCCTTCCCCAAGGTTCCTTCTGGTTTTTTATGATTATGTTATGGAAAAATACAGTAGAAGAAGGACTACAGTTATGGAGAAGGCAATTTCTTATAGTAGTGCTTAGAGATCTTGAACTCGATCAGGACCCAGTTCCAGAAATGAAGGTGCCACCTGGAATGGTCCCTCCTCACCCCTGTCTTGTAGAGGCATTTGAATTCTGTGTCAACTTTAGCCCTGGCTCCCTATTATTAAATTAATTAAAGGTTTACCATTCCCCTATCTCTTCTTCCCAACACAGAACTCTGTTTGAAGTCACCATGGCTCACCTGAAACAGTGGATTCGGGGATGTTTGTTTACCTTTTCACTCCTGAGCTCTTTGGGCATTGTTTCCCCAGCATCCACTAAAACCAGCTTTTGGTTTTATGCTGGACACAGCTACATTTTTCCTGTAAGAATAGAAGCCCAAGGGCTAAATCTTTAAAGAAACCACTGAACACCATGAACCTGAAGGGCGTTAAGAGTGGAGAAGAGCAAGACGACCTTGACTCAGTTTATGATACTATCATGAAAGTATCATGAAAGGTGTCAGCCTGCTTTGGATGTATACAGCTCAGCTTGTGTGTAGTTCCACCACTTGGCTGTATTTTCAGTTTACAAAGATGCACAAGGGAAGCAGAGGTGTCTCCTTTACTGTTTGATGCCTGCTAAGTGATTGTGAAGGCTCCTTGGGCTTGCTTCCAGCTCCACAGGGGGATGAGATGGTGCTGATGATTTTTAGCACGGGAAGCTGTAAAATGTGGTTTATGTGCGGAATGAGAATATTGCTAACCTCCTGCCCAGGAGGGGAAAACCCCAGCTCCACACAGAGCAGATATTCAGTGGTCTTTGACCATCTTTGGTGAGCAAATAGGGAATCATTTTGGGGTTTAGTACATTCTATTACTTTTAAAGGGAGTCCCCAACAGCAGAAGGATGTGGAGCTACTGGAACAAGTCCAGAGGAGCCAGGAGATGCTGCCAGGGCTGGAGCAACTCTGCTCTGGAGCCAGGCTGGGAGAGCTGGGGGTGTTCAGCTGGACAAGAGAAGCTCCAGGGAGAGCTCAGAGCTCCTGCCAGGGCCTAAAGGGGCTCCAGGAGAGCTGCAGAGGGACTGGGGACAAGGCATGGAGGGACAGGACACAGGGAATGGCTTCCCAGTGCCAGAGGGCAGGGAGACATGGGATATTGGGAAGGAATTCCTGGCTGTGAGGGTGGTGAGGCCCTGGCACAGGGTGCCCAGAGAAGCTGTGGCTGCCCCTGGATCCCTGGCAGTGTCCAAGGCTAGGTTGGATGGGGCTTGGAGCAGCCTGGGATGGTGGAAGGTGTCCCTGCCCATGGCAGAGTGTGGGATTAGAACAATATGAACTTCAAACAATATGAGCTTTTAAACTGTTCTAGTATTCTATGATGAAGTGCCCAAAACTATTATTTAGCTATAATTTGACTTCCAGGCAATATTGAAAATGTTAACATGTAATATCACTTTCTACCCTGTCAATACTCAAGGAATCGTGTTATTCTCTTACAACTCATTCATTCATGCAGCTTCAACCCAACTGCTGAAAAAGGAGGTGGCAAGGCATGAAGGTATCAGAGAGGTTGGATTTTATTGAATACGGGTCCTGGAAAACATGGAGTAGTTTGCAAATGGACCAGTGAGCTATCTGTGCTGCCCAGTCCCATTTTGGGCTCTTTGCCCAACTAGTAAACAGAAAAGATGGTTAGTAGGTTACTGCCCTGAGGTGTAGTTGTTGAAGACTAAATGATTTTTCTGGGCAGGAAATGAGGAATAGACCCAACAGGTAACATCCTAAGATCATGCTACTTCCTGGAGTTGCATGTGAAAATGCAATGTTCTTTTGACTGTGTGATGATTTAGGTATTTCCACAAGAAGATGTCTGTTGGGGCTTGATGGAACTGGAAGGTCTTTTGTGGGGTAGATGGCACTCATCAAGACAGATGGCACTGAGGAAGCTGAAACAAAAATAACATTTAGATGAAAACCAGCTTTGAACAGCATTAGCTGGTGCCACACACAACATTAGCTGTTATTTGATTTAGTCTCAGCTGTTTCAGGGAGGTACTTGGGCCCGGGAGCATGTAGGGGCAGAGGTGGGCAAGGAGGATGAGAGTTCTTGCTGAGCAATATATAGGTATTGGGTGGAAAGCATTGCACCCTTCTTAGTTTCATGTGCACATTCAACTGTCTTGCTACAGGTCAGAGACCTTTATTGGGGTTTTGGTAACTTGAGAGTCCTTCTTCACTCCCATACCTGATCAGCAGCAGCTCATAACCCAAGTGATGTCTGTTATAGAATATCCTGGGCTGGGAGGGACCCACCAGGACCATGGAGTGCAGCTCCTGGCTCTGCACAGACACCCCTACAATCCCACCCTGTGCCTGTTTTCCAAACACCCCTGGCACTCTGGCAGCCTCAGGCCTGTTCCCTGGGGAGCCTGGGCAGTGCCCAGCACCCTCTGGGGGAAGAACCTCTCCTGATATCCAGCCTGACCTTCCCGTGGCTCAGCTCCAGCCTTTCCCTGTGTCCCGTCCCTGTCACAGCGAGCAGAGGTCAGAGCTGTCCCTCAAGGACCTGAGGTAGACCTTGCTGAAGAAAACCTCAGTGCTCATGACAGTGGTGTTTCGGGGAGGTAGAACAAGGTTTTCATGCCCTCATACCCCAGTCTGGAGAGTTTCCAACCCCACTGGAGGGGAATACGTTGTGTCTCAGTTCAGGCTCACCCAACTGCACCACTACACAAGACAGACAAATGAAAGGGTACAGGAGGGTAAACAAAACAGATTTGCACTAAAGGAATGAAGATAAAAGAAGAAAAACCAAGAAAATGTCTTATTCATGTTATGCTTAATTACACAGATGGTGCTTAGCTGACTCAGCTCTTTGACTGACACATGTTGCTCTTTTCCTGGAAAGAAGCTGGAATCACCCTCTCCGTCCTCCAGTTACTAAGACAGATCCCACATCTTTGTTTCCTCTCTTCTGAAAGAGGAAAAGGTCTAGAGGATAATCTTCCCATTAATAAGTCCAAGTCCAAGTCTCCCTGGTTGTGTGTTTGTTCAAAAAAAGCTTCAGTCCTTATTCTCTGTGACAGGTTGGTGGGACAGTGCATGGACTTGGGAGAAGTGGAATCCCATCTTTCTTAAAGCTTTCTCTGAGTGTCCCAATCCTTGTTAGCACTTCACTGACCTCTGGCTGCTTTCTCCTCTTTCAGCTGTGTAAAGACGTGTCAGTAAAATTCTTTATCTTGAGAAAATCCTATCTTTTCTAGCTGAGCTATTACTCCTTTTGACTAGAAGCACCGTATGGTGAAGTCCATGAGAGCTTTTTTTGGGGTCTGTGCAAGGTAAGGAGAGGAAACATGCTGCCAAGAAGTGCTCCAGTACACAATGCCAAACCTGCCATGGGAAAAAGTCACAGGCTCTGGAAATCATGAGAGTTGAAAGTGCTGGCTCTAGGGTTCAGCCCCATTAGGCTAATAATTAACAGAGATGTGCTAAAACCTCAGCCCACATGTGGTAAGTGAAGGTTTCCAGCTGAAAAAATCACTGCCGAGGTCTGGAGACTCTATGGATTCACTGGAGCCCTGGCAGGTCTGTTAAGAGCTGATTTTTCAGCACTGTCCCACACCATATGAGACAAGCAACAGTCCCAGTGTCCTGTGGAAATCCAGCCTTGTCCTCTCCTGACATCCTCACAGTTGTCAGGACACACGATGCAGCTGGCCAGGGAGCTAAGGCATGCACTCTGAGTGTAAACCACTTGACTTGAGGAGCAGTGAGTTTTGGGATGGAAAACTCAGTGCTGGTGATGCGGGTAGAGGCAGCACAGAAGTGGAAGTGCCTGGGATAACCTCCTGGTGATGACTGAGTGCCTCTGCTGGTGTTTACTCTGCATCCAAGAGTGAGCACTTGTGGCTGCGTGCTGAGGGCTGTGCGCTCCCAGGAGATGGCCACTCAGCTGTCCGGTGGAGATACTGTGAAAAACATGAGCTTGTTTACAAGGCCTCATTTGAAGTTTTTCCAGCAGAGTAAACACAGACAGGATGTCCTCAAAAGTCTTGACCCAGCTGTCCCCAAGGGCTGAGGCTTTGGGGTGGCTGAACTGATTGTCCCCGTGCTGGAAGATAGGGCTGGCTCAGGGAGGGAGGACCATGGAATTAAAATGGATTTTTTTCCCTGTAAGAGGAAACATTTCACTCTTCCAATCTTTTGATCATTAATCTGAAGAGGAATTTTTTTTGTAACACCTGAATTTCTAGGGAATTCCCAGAAGCATTCCACTTTGCTGGAATCTGCCTAGCACCCAATGCTGTTCTCACATCATGCCAGCTCCATTCTTTCCTCCTGCAATCCATTATCTCTACATGCCTAGCTGCCTTCATGCTTTGCCTCCCAACATCATTTACATAAGAGGAAAATTAGCAGCTTGAGTAATTATGAATAACTCACATTAGACAAAGGGGCCTTGAGGCTGAATATAGGCAGCTGGAACGTCTGGCATTGCAGGCCTTCCACGGCCAGGAAAGGATCCTTTTCCTTTCTTTTGGAGTTTCCCAGAAATGCCCAGGGGTTTAGGAACCCACATCCTGTTATGTTCAGCAGGAGGCTGGTGTGGACACATGGAGGGCTGGGAGTGCAGGTCTGCCGGGAGACCACGCTGGACTTTGGTCTGGCTCAGGTCTGTGGACCCCTTTTTGGTGGGTTGGTCATGGGCAGGGCCCAGCCACGAGCCCACTGCCCACATCTCCGAGATGTTCTGAGCACAGGGAGCTGGATTCAGGCTCTGCTCATCCCTGCTCGAGGGCTGAACAAGAGGCTTTAAAAGAGAAAAGATCAGAGCCAGTGTTGGGGTTTCCCAGACTGAAGGGAAAACTCCCCCATCTAATGAGGAGAACGGGTGCTGCTGAGCTGAGCCCAGGACAGCAGCTGTTCCTAGTAAAAATAATGGTTGTTTTTACTAGGAAAAAAACTACTTGCTGACAGCAGAAACAGGAGTTCCACTTGAGCAGAAGCTGCAGAGCCTGCCTCTGAATACCCAAACATAAAAATAAATCTTAAAAGGACAGCCTGTAAACAGTTTGTGGTGTTGTCTGCAAGGCCTGGTGGAAATAAAGGAATCTCTTTCAGGTTTTGCATGTATTTTTATGCCCATGCATAAAAAGCAGCTTATTGTTGCTTCAAAATATTAGCATACATGTCAAATACATTAGGCTTGTGGACACTTTTCCAAAGGGTGCCACCACAATGTCCCAGGCGTCACCATACCTGTGCTGTGGCAAATTCCTGCGCTGAAAAGCCTTAGGTAACAGAGTTAATCTGTTTTTTTTCATGAGGTTGAATTTTGAAATGGAAAACCCAGGGATCACATCAGGACATGCACACTGGCCATGCAGGGTCATTGTCCAGAGTCCCAGCAGAGCCAGAGAGATGTGAACACACATCTGACCATCACACTGCAACTGCAGCCCATGACAGCCTCCACAGTCTCTTCTTTCTTCTCTTGTTCCATGTCATAAAAAGAATGTAGTGCTTCTCCCACCATTTATGTATGGAAAAGGTCTGGTTCTGAAATTGTGCACTTCCCACTTGGAAACAAATGACTGCTTAACAGTCTGCTGCTTTTCAGTCTTACTCGCCCAAAACGTGTCATGGGATGACACATTTCAAGAGCATGGTTTTTTTCCCCACACCACAAAACCTATTTTCATTTAATTTTCCCAAATCTGGCCTCTGATTTTTTCCTGGTCCTTCAAAATTTTTTTTTTTCTGTTATTGTTTTGTATAATTTTGATATATTTCAAGGCCAGTTTAAAGAGGCTTGGAGCAACCTGGTCTAGTGGAAGGTGTCCCTGCCCATGGCAGGGGTGAAACAAACAGAGGTTTAAAGTCCCTTCCAACTAAGGTCATTCTGTGATTCTGTTTGCACTGCCAGGATTCCTATTTTATTCCAGCTGCCACATTTTGGGGGGAATTTCTGTCAGTCTGGCCAGCTACAACATGCAGAAGCCAGAACAAAACCTTTGTTTTGCAGAGGTGTTGGATAGCTTCTTGGTGAACCGTTTACTCTACACAAAGACATCAGGGAGAAGAGATCTCCTTCTGTCTTTCTCTTTTTTCTTCCTAATTCAGCCTCTTCTTCCAATAGATCTTGTATCCCAGTGATGCTGCTTGATGTGAATTTGCTTAAAGATTTTTTTCCGTCTCTAATCTACTGCTTCTTCCATCCTTTTATGAGCTTACTTCCTAACAAGAGGTTCTAAACTTTTTTTCTGAGGGTTTTTTTATTACTTCTAGGAAAGTGAAGGGGGCCACAATGTTTCACCACTGTTGCTTTGTTTTTACTTGCTAATTTGAGATGATACAAGAGGGCAGGGAGTTCCCCAGGTTATGCTCCATGAAGCACTGTGTGAAATCACTGCTGAACCCTTTGACTCACTTTCGTTTTGTTCTTCAATATTCCCACTTGCTCCCTGTGAATTTTGCCTGCCTCATACCAGCTGTATGAAGTCACCAAAAACATCTTCCTGTAATATTTGGGCTTCTTAACAAGCAGTTGTTTGTCTGCTATAAATCCATTGGTATAATTTACATTGTTTTCCCTGCAAAGACAATTTTAAGAAAAGTTGCAGTATTGCAGATACTGAAAGGTCATGGGAACTTCTCACTAAGATTAGTCCAACTTCTTCCTATCAATAGCTGTAAGTGGCATTGGCATTGTAAAGGAAGTACTGTGTGAGCATTAAAAGACATTTTTTTTTCCCAAGTACACATTGAAAAGCACTTTTATTCCATGTCTAGGGCTGGGCACTAACAGGAGCTCTATCACTATGGGCTGATGTTTTCTATTCAGGGGCTCACAGAGAATGCATTGTTCCAAGGGGAGCTGAGCTGCAGAGGTTGGAACAACTTCATAAGCACAGAATTCCTGCAAGGTGTCTATGAGCAGCCTTCAGATGGAAGGGAAACCCTACAATAGAGGCTGCTAAGCAAATGAGCTTTACACTGTACAACTCCAAGAATAGAAAAAATAAAACAAAAACCAACTCAGTGCTGGTGCATCATTCACTCTGCTCAGTTTATCATTACCAGGAGCCAGACAGAAACCTTATGTTGTACAGAAGAAGTCCTGTGAGGAGCAGCTGAGGGAGCTGGGAAAGGAGCTCAGCCTGGAGCAAAGGAGGCTCAGGGGGACCTTGTGGCTCTGCACAACTCCTGACAGGAGGGGACAGCCAGGGGGTTCAGGCTGTGCTCCCAGGGAACAGGGACAGGAGGAGAGGAAATAGCCTCAGGCTGGGCCAGGGGAGGGTCAGGATGGACATCAGGAAAAATTCCTTCACCAGAAGGGTTTTCCAGCCCTGGCACAGCTGCCCAGGGCAGTTTACATCCCCAGAGGGATTTAAAAGCCATGTGGATGTGGCACTTGAGGACATGGGTTAGTGGTGGCCTTGGCAGAGCTGGGCGATGGTTGGACTTGATGGCCTCTGAGGGCTTCTTCAACCCCAATGATTCTGTTATTCCATTAATTTCTCCAAAGATTTACCAACAAACCAACAACTTTCAGCTAGGACCATCCCTCTCCAGTGTGCTGACCATTAGCATCTGGCCACAGCAGTGACACTGTAGGGACATGGACATATGTTTTTCCAAACCTTGAGAGGTACAACTCTGATTTGATCCCTCTGCCCAAATGGATTTAATTTCTCAAAGGGCTGCTTCTCTTTTTCCTTTGCAGCATCTGGAGCCTTTACAGAGACAGGGTTGTAGGCTGGGAGCCCTTTTCTCCAGTGGCTGCATTCAATAGTGGATGGGGGCCACCTCTTTAGATCTCCATGGATTGTCCTGGGCACAGACATTCCACACTGAACAACCTGAGCACCCCTGGCTGTATCCCAATTATTCCAATTAAGTGCATTTCTCCTAATATTCAGGGCCAAATGTGTTGCTTGGTGGCTTTTCTATTCCCTCTAGGTTGCTGTTGGTGACCTTCTCATGCTTCCTCAGCTCTCACAAAGAGGAGGAAGAAAGAACTTGGAAGAACACTGTCTTCTGTAGGGGAAGGAGGAAAATATCAGGCAATTACTGAACACTCTCCTGTGCAGTGACGACAAATGTCCTGACACAGCTGCAGAAAGACAAAGCCGTCCCCCGAGCAGCGTCAGGGCTGGCTGGTGTAGCAGGAAGAACAAGTTGTGCTTTTGGAGAGTTTTCTCTCCTGCAAAGGACAGATCATTCTTCAGGGAATTCTTCTCATCTTGCTTCCCAAGTGGTGCTCCCTACTGAAAGGCTTGTTCGTGGTGCCAAAGGGTTTCTTCAGCAGACGGAAATCATCCAATTCCTCCTTGTTTCCCTTTCTCCCCCCTATCCCCTGTTACCATATGCACACAATAACTTGTATTTGGCTGAAGGACACTGTCGAGAAAGATGACGTCTGGAGCTGAGGATACCAAGTAATGCAGGTCTATTTCCTCCTCTGAGGGTTGTCCCATGTGGTTAATCAAACCCTTGGAGAAAGGAAGTTTTGCTCTTATTTGCAGTTGTCTGGCTTCAGCTGCTGGGGATTCATTAGTACCCATTAATTATTTTCCCAATCCAGGCTCTCATAAGCAGTGATCAAAGCACTGTTCAACCCTGCTTTGGCTAAACCAGAGAGAATGGTGCCTTTGGACCACCAGATGGATGGAATTTGCTGTGGGTGAGGATCCCAACTGGTAAATGCCCTCACTCAGTGCAATACCTAAAAATCTTACCACCCTCTCTGCTGTGGGGATGCCCCAACCCCAGCCAGAGCTGTGAACTTGGAATGGTGGATTGAATACGAGCTTTGTTTTTCCTTTTGATACCGACACCTGAAAATACTTCTTCTACCTTAAAATAACTTCTCCAGTTCTTTTATTTTTTTGACATTACTACCAGCTTCTTCAATATCACCACAATTGCATCATTAATGCAGTATCAATACAATACCATTGCATCTGCGTTTTTTTCAGCTGAAACCATCCAGAACACCTTTTCTCAGCACACTGATGACAACTACAACTGCAACTTTCTGTACAGCTCAGTGAAGATGGGTTTTGTCAGAACACCTCTGGCTGGCTGAGGGATCCCAGTGCAGTTGCCTTGCCCTCAGTGATAGCTGCCATCCTGCTGATGCTGATGCTGCCCACAGATTTTATCAGCAGTGCCATGTGGGTGTTTTTCAAAGGATCAGCGATTGAAAATATCAATTAGCATTGTAATATTTCCCACCTACAGTGTTAAAAAAAAAGGGGGGGAAAAAAGGGGGTATAATTCCAAATTCTTGAGATTCCAAAGCTGTGAGTATCTTTCTTCAAAAGGAGTAGGGAGATGAGGCTGTGTGAAGTAAACTGCCTCTTGAGTTGGAAATTTTTATATTTTCCACCCACTCTGATATCTACAGGTGTATTCTCTCTCATCACAGTGCCTGTGGGCTAGATGCAGGGAGGGATGTGGATGTTTTGGTTGCAGTGTTTCCTTTCTGTAGGACTTTTTTCCTGGGAAAAGAATGCCAGTCTCTGCAAGTATTCTGCAGTGGGAGTTCAACAGCTTTGTTGGTTTTGAGAACGTGTCAAAGGGCAAGAACAGACAAATTCATGCTGTAACACAAATACAAAAACTCTAGGAAATTCAAAGGCGGGTAGATCTGAGGTTCTGCCCCAGGTCCATTCCTAAATCCTAACAGTTCATCCATCAGCACCGTGGCTTCTCTTTGGAAACTCTCCTGCTCCATCACCCAGAGTGTGCAAGCAAGGCTTGGATGCTCTCACAAGGGTTGTGCTGTCAGTAGGAATGTTTTCCAACCCAGGAGCCCAGGGTTGGCAGTGGGATAACTTCCTCCTGAGGCTGACATTAAGTAACAAACCAGAGCAAATATTTAATTTATGTTTAATATGCACCCTCAATGAAACTGTTGTGGGGTGTGTGGCTGCTCTAAATTCAAACCTGAATTTCACTCTTCATTAATTTCATGTAAAGAAATTAGGAAACCACTTGCAGTGTGATGGGTGTGGCAAAAATGTGGCCCACAACAGGGTTGGTATAGAATGATATTCTGCAAAGCTATTTTCCCCCCCATTAACTTCAGAGAGTGAACAGTACACAGATCCGGCAGTCTCATTAAGCACCACCAATGAAACACCACTGGAACTGGTCTGGAGCATTTCTTATAAATATTTCTTAAATGGGCACCAACAGGATGAATAAATTCACTCATCAATAGAAAAAACTTAGTGGCATCAACAAACAATCTGATGTTGTCTTGAGCTTTTATGGTGAGAGGATAAGATCATTTGTATGGAAAACATAATGGATGAGGTTGGATGAGATGAAATTAACTAGAACTCTCTTTATATGAAAAGTAGGATACAGAAATTATGTGATTGCTTTTTCTAAGGCATCGTTCCGTTTGATTTTCTTTGCTTCTGTAAGGGGATGAGAGAACTGTGGCAAAACTAAGTAAGTTTTCTGTCCATGGTGGCAAAATGAGAGTTTTGATCAAGAGGCTGATATTGTAAATCAATGTTTGTAGTCAATCTGTTAGTTATTGTAGGATCCCAGGATAATCCCACTTGGGCATCTTCTCAGTGCCTTAGGGAAATATACATGGAGCAGGGTAGGAAAGAGCAGCTCCAGAGGCATGTGTGGCCCAGCCTGTGGGAACACAGCCCCCAGGAAAGCTTCTGGTCTTTGCTGGCATCCTGGGTGGTTTGGGAGCTGCAAACCTCATCAAGCTGTGAGCAGTAGCGAAAACTGTGGTTTGGTTGAGGGGCTCTGAAATTGTTGCATTCTTAGTGTGGCTCTGGTCCTTCTGGCTTTTGGAGGATAAAGGCAGCGTTCCCCAGGTATTAAAGCTATGCTTGCTTTTGATGATGCCTAAAGGAGCAAACAGGATCCTTGCAGCTCCCACATGGCTGTGGAACATCATTCCTGAATGCCAGGGCTTCATTGCTGTTTGGAGGAGCCCAGAAAATGCCAGTGGCCATCAGACTTTAAGACTTTGGCATGTCCAGGGATAAGACGTTTGAAGGCCCTCACCAAACAAAAACGTCCAGTAGCAGAATATTTGGCTCTCATGGGGAATTAGATTGGAAATCAGGGAAAATTTCTCAGCCGAAAGGGCTGTCCATCCCTGGCACAGCTGCCCAGGGCAGTGGTGGAGTCCCCATCCCTGGAGGGATTTAAAAGCCATGTAGATGTGACGCTTGGGGACATGGGTTAGTGCTGGCCTTGGCTGTGCTGGGGGAATGCTTGGACTCGATGGCCTCTGAGGGCTTTTCCATCATAAACAATTCTGTGATTCTATGATCTGTAAATGCATCCTGTTATTTCATTGTCATGCAGACCTTTCAACCTCCATACTGGATGTTTGAATGCTTCAAGGACTCACAGGGTGCAGGGGCTTTGTGCACATTCACAGTTCACAGCACTTCTTCAATGCACCTTCCTTGGGGTTTGAGCTGGATGGCACCAGCCTTGTTCACCTGGAGCCTGAAGGGAGCAGGGACCATTCAGAGAGACCCCAAACCCACGGTTCTGAGTGAAACCCAAGCTCTGATGAGGACCAAGGGCCTGGCTGTGGTTGATGCAGACCAAATGTGGGTGCTCTGCCTCCCCCAGGTACTCATCCTCCCCCTCGCTGGGATCCCCAGCTCTGCTGCACGGGTGGTTAAGCTCCTGCGGAGCAGCTGCTCAACAGCTGCAGGTTACACTTCACATATGAAAGAAACCCTAAATCTGTGTGAAATTTCCAGTGGTTTAACAGCTGCTGCCTGAGCCAGGCTGTCTGTGTCACACACACGGTGACACTGGAGGGAAAGGAGGCAGGACAGACAGCTGGGAGCAGTCATTTCTCCAAGCGCTTAGTTTTTATATGCTTTTGCTCATGTCAGAGTCTTTTCTGTGAAAACTTGAGAGTGGAGAAGACTTTGGATTTCTTTTCCCCCCTGCCCTATGGTTGCAGTGAGTTTAGTATGAGTCAAACTCTGTCATTACAGGATTTTTTTTTCTAGGGGAACTTTTTAGTGGGATTCATTGCAACTTTAAATTCTCATTCTTGTGAATGGAGAGGAGTGGTTTCCCCATCCAGGACTGGGCGATTCAGCTGAATTAGCTCAATTTTCTTTGAGACGTCTCTAACTCTAAAGTTACTTTTCTGGGGGAGCAGTGCCAGGGGCAGATCCCACAATGTGCTGGGTCTTTGGAGAGGAGAAGGTGCTCTGGACAGATTAAAAAGGTTTGAAGAAGTGCCACTAAAAACCAGGAAATTAGTTGTGTGCTTTAAAAAAGCCATGTGGAGCAATTTGTGAGAGGATCTGGAGGGTGATTAAAATATCTACATATTAATAGGCTGTGGTGTGACCAACTGACTATCCTTGTTTTCCTGTGGAGAGGGAGGGTTTTATGCCCATGGAATAGGACGTGGCAGGGAAAAGTCTGGGTCACCAGAAGGGCTTCATTCGCCTCAGTCAACAATAAAGTGCAGGATAAAATCTGTGGTGTTGCTGGGATTTATTTTAAAAACACCTGGTGCAAACAGTTGTTTTTATTTCCCAACGTGTTATACTTTCTTTGCATTTGCAAAAATAAAACAACCCATTAATTCATAACCAAAACCAGTCTTTAATTCTGGGTTTTTTACTGAAATTATATTTATGCCAGGAATCCCTTATTTGCTCTTAAATGCAAATTCAGGTTAACCAAAAATGATGTGATTTTTAGCTGTGGGAAGGCCTGCTCTCAGCAAAGGTGATGCCACAGAGTTAAAGCACTTAGGATACATGCTGAGGACCTCCTATCTTCCCTGCACTGCTGGCCGGGATTTTGGCTGGATTTTGGCTGGATTTCCCTTCTTCATTCCTTGCCCCATGGATTTGCTATAATGTGACATCAGTCTCTGCTCAGACAATAACATGAAAGAATTACCTCTGTCTGGAGCAGGGTCTCTTGCCAACGAAGTGATGGACAGATCCCTTCAATCTTGGTTGTTCTGGTGGAAATTGTAGCTTTATTGTAGCTTTGGTGCAAGATCAAAATGGTGTGGTCCAGAGTGTTCCTGCACCCCAAGTCTCCCTGCACATCCAATGGCTACTGAGGGATGTGACATCAGGAAGGGAGAGGGATGGAGAGGGACAGGGGAGACTTTGAGGTGGATGTTGTAGAATGGTTTGAGTTGGATGGGACCTTACAGATCAAGTTCCCCAAGGGCTTGCAGGTTCTCATGCAAAAAAATCTGAACAGAGCCAACAGTGAGCAGTCACAGCCCAGAAGACCAAACACACCCTGGACTGCACCAAAACAGGAGTGGGCAGGTCAAAAGAGGTGATTCCCTCCCTCTACTCTGACCCATGAGAGCCCACCTGGAGCACTGCACCCAGCTCTGGGGTCCTCAACACAAGAAAGATGTGGAGCTGTTAGAGAAGGTCCAGAGGAGCCATAGAGATGCTGCCAGGGCTGGAGCAACTCTGCTGTGGAGCCAGGCTGGGAGAGCTGGGGGTGTTCAGCTGGACAAGAGAAGCTCCAGGGAGAGCTCAGAGCTCCTGCCAGGGCCTAAAGGGGCTCAGGAGAGCTGCAGAGGGACTGGGGACAAGGCATGGAGGGACAGGACACAGGGAATGGCTTCCCAGTGCCAGAGGGCAGGGAGAGATGGGATATTGGGAATTAGGAATTCCTGGCTGTGAGGGTGCTGAGGCCCTGGCACAGGGTGCCCAGAGAAGCTGTGGCTGCCCCTGGATCCCTGGCAGTGTCCAAGGCCAGGTTGGACAGGGCTTGGAGCACCCTGGGATAGTGGAAGGTGTCCCTGCCAATGGCACAGGGTGGAACTGGATGAGCTTTAAGGTCCCTTCCAACCCAAACCATTCTGTGATTCCATGATCACCTCATTCCACCCCCTGCTACGGGCAGGGACAGCTTCCACTACACCAGGCTGCTCCGTGTTATGCCAGGAGAAGTCCTGCATCCCCTGTGTCCTCCTCAGCAACTTGAAAACAGCTTTAGTAACCACCAAATGACCCATAAATAGCACAAACTCGAGTTTCCTCGTGGTAGCTGTGGGCTCTGAGCTCCAGAACTCCTACCCAAGGATGGCTGGAGGGGGCCAGGACAGCTGGAGGCCCCCAAGCTGATGAGAGTTGTGATGATGCCCAGCGGCTGTTTGACACACAGACATGCTCCTCATGGAAGGGACTGCAGAACACAGGGCTGATCCTTCAAGATTGGGACAGAGCTGGCAGGGGGCTTTTTTCCCCTTCCCTAGCCTCTGCATGAGCTCTGGCAAGCCAAAACCCTCTCCTTGGCACAACAGTGTAGAAAATAAGTCCCCTCCATCATCCTCTGCTTCCATGGCGTGGTCACTGTCACTATTCCACCAGGTAGCTCAAGGGGTACAGGACACCTCGCCCCTAAGATGGGTCCCATTGCGGGACACATTTGGGATGCTCCCAGAGATGACAGGGGACAAAAGGAACTGTTCACCCCTCTCCTTCCTCATCTCTGGGTTATCCTGGCCCAGAAAACTCTGAACAGAAAATGCCAGGGAGGGATGGGTGATGGTTTGGTTTTGTTGTCTTGTTTTAAACAGCCCCTGTGAACAACTGTTGTGCTCGAGGGGTGGGAAGGGGGGTTACCATGGCAAAATGGGATTTGCCGGGAATGAATAGCTTTCTTTTTCTCCCCTGAAATGAATGGGTTGCTGAGACCTCCCTGCATATGAAGACTGTAGGTGCTACACTCGGTGGAACGGACAGTGAGCAATTATCCCCCCCAGCTTCACGTTATCCACAGGCTTCTCAATACAACTCAGTGTTATTACACACACAAAAAAATGTGATCTCAAGTGTGGATTGAGAGAGACAAAATGTTCCCAGTGGGATCTATCCGTGTCTCTTCCCCAGTCCCCTCTGACAACAGGGATTAGCAGCAATGTTTGCACTGACTGTAACTAGGACATAAAGACCATGGTTCATTTCTTCCCATTCAGCTAATTCTTTACATTGCAGACACTACAGGATCCATTTAGGGGTTGGGGTTTTTTTTTTGGTCTCTTTTGTGAAAGTAGGTTGGGGTGGGAGGGGGAGAGGGGGAGAAATCTGCTGAAGAAACTGTTGGCATCTCCAAAGAAAAGCATCTTTTCAGCCCTCAGGCTGCAGCCCTCAGCCCTCCTCTGCTGAGGATGAAAGAAGCCGCAGTGCACATCTGATGTGATGGCATTCACAGACAGCCTCGCTTTTAGGTGAAGGCCACGATATATTTGCCAAGAATGGCAACTTTTAAGAAATAAAGTGATTTAAGTTGGCAGATTTGACCTCCCGTATCAAGCTCTGGGATTTTTTTTGAAGCAAAGGGCAGTGTTTGCTACCAGCCATCTCTCATTCCTGACACGTTCCCACCTCTAAAGCAAACTACAGCACCAACTTTACATATATTTTTTTTGCCCGGAGAGCTTTGGGAAGCAGAGTTTGACCATATGGGAAGGGTTGGGCCAGAACCCATGGTGAATATTTTTGCCAGCCATGCAACCCCTAATACGTACCAATTAACTGTGTCCATGTTTTTCTCCCATTTGGAAGAAAGCTTCTCCAGCAGCCAAAAACAAAATTGTGGGACATAAGATTTATGCAAAGGAGCTGGAAAATGCATTTGGTTTTGTGCAGCACAATCACATCACCACCTCAGTCTGTCTGGGGAAGGGTCAGTGGGGCAGTGCCCCCTGGAGCATCTCTGGGCAGGTTCTGAACTCGGCCCATCCCTCTTGTGGGGCAGGGGGTGAGAGCAGAGATGGTTAATATTGCCAGCATGGCCCTGGCTGACCCAGGAACATGCATTATCTGTTCCAATGCCATGCATCAATCTTGCCTTAACAGACAAGTCCTGCTGACTCACAGCAGGTTCAGGGGAGGTTACGTGGCAAAAAATGAAGGATTATGAGATGAAAGAGGAACTCGTAAATCTTTCTGAGGTGGAGGGCAGGCAGGGCTGTGTGCCACAGGCAGTGCAAGGACATGGTAACCCACCTCTGCCCCGTGGTCTCTCCCTCCTCACTGCTGCAGGCAAATGCTGTTGAAATGAGAGCCCCAGAGCTGAATTCAGGGCTTCAAAATATTGACTGTTGGGGTTTAGGTCCTTATTAAATTGCAAACTTCCAGACTCGGAGAGAAAAAGTGTGCAGAGGAGACACACTGCTTGTCTGAAATTTGGTCAGCACCAGTACAAGCCATAATCCATGCAAGGATTAACCTAGATCTGTGCACGGACAAGAGAGAGGAAAAAATTACCCAACATTGCACCGTGCATCTCGGCTGACCCCAGATAATGTGCCCCAAATGTGAGTGATGAGACATCTACTGCCTATCACCTCCATTCCTGGCATGGGGAGAGAGCAGATGAATCTGAGCTGAATCTGAGTTGTCCTCGGGGGGAGCACAAACTTGCCAAGCCCTTCAACACATGTTTTGGAGAGCAATAATGCATGTGCTCAGAGTGCAGGATGATGCCTAAGTTTTTCTGCAGCACTAGAAATATCCAAGGAATGGGCAAGTGCTGATATGGACGACATATTCCTGGGCTCCTTCCAGCAAAGGAAAGATTTGAATGGTACCTTGGAGAAAGTCACCTTTCTGGCACCTCAGCTCTTCCCACAAATAGTGTTTTTTTGGTCCAGACCTCCCAGGGTGTTGGTGTTGAGACCAATAGAAAACATGTGTTCCATGCTGGTTTGTAGGGGGGAAACAACGGAAGTTTCATGGGGTCCTACCTGAAATCAGCACTAGGGTGAGTGAAGAGCCTCACACAAGCAAAGAATGACAGAATGGTTTGGGATTAAAGGGACTTACTTAAAGATCATCTTTCCCCCACCTCGACCTTGGACAAGGACACCTTCCACTATCCCAGGTTGCTCCAAGCTCTGTCCAGCCTGGCCTTGGACACTGCCAGGGATCCAAGGGCATCAGATCTCAGATGGGTCTGGAGGAAGCTCAGATGTTCAGCACACATACAGACACCTCCATTCAGGTGTTTGACATCTGGGGTTGAGTCTTGTTGCTGCTCACAGAGCCACCTTTTGTTATTCCCCAAAAATGTACAGGACACTTGGTCTGCTCATCCCAGAAATAGTTACGGGGCTCCTCACCATCCCTTAATAGGGTGGCTGTCCTGGTGAGTTTTCCTACCAGGGAGGGATGTGGTTTTGGTAAGTCAAAGGATGTTATGTGTCAAAATGAAGGCATTTTGGAGAGCGTGTGCTCGTACTGATATATTCATCTGTTGCTAATTAATACAGACAGGAAATATGTTGTCAGGTTCAGAGCTGTATGTTAACTCACCCCTCACAGCCCCATGCTGCATGAATGATGTGGACCTTTAAACCTAAAGAATTTAGAAAAAGAGTTGTATTTTCTTCCCATGGGATTACTACTGACCCCAATTTTTCTAGTTCGGTTTCTTTTTTTAAAACCTGAAATAAAGATGGATTTAGTTCATTACTGTTGAATGTAAATGATGCTCTGACTTCACAAAAATGAAACATATTTCTAAAATTAGTGTCATCCTGTTTCACCTTCCTCCTTCTTCTCTTTGTGCAAGCAAAGAGATCAAACATTTGTTCTTCCCCAAAACAGAAATTGTTCATGTTTGAATTGAAGTTAGGTTGTTCTTACAACCTAGGTTGTGTTAGTTAGTATCCACACAGTGGATACTAACTACTTCGCATTTAAAAATCAGGTGGGAAGAAGAGCATACTTTGATATTAGGAAATGTTCTGAACCTCAGAGGTCTCTTCAAAGATGTGATGGAGATCAGAAACCTCTGGGATTTTCTGTTGCAAAAGCAGAAAATCCCAGCATATCCAGTTGCATAAGAGAAAAAGTGAAATATGCAGGACACAAGGTTACCTTTTTACTTATTTCAGTCATCATCAGACTTCACCTGAGGCAAAGCTGAAGCATGGATTTACGTACTACCTGTTCTTATTTGGGCTGGAGGCATGGACTCAAAAATCCGTTCTACCCTATTTTACAGATTTTTTTTTTAATGGAGATCCTTTATTTGTTCCGTGAATATCAGCTAATGACCACAGGAAGGCAGCTGACAGTTAGTTCCAGGTGGACTCCTTCAGTTGTGAACTAACCTGGAGGAGTTAGTCAGAGTTTGTGTTTTCACCCAGCAGGCAAATCACCCAATTAATGCAATGACGAAGCTGCCGTGGGTGCTTGCGAGAACTTGGAGCAATTAATTACCTGTGTGTTTCCTCCTGTGGCAGCAGCAACACCAGCTGCTGGAATTATCTCAACTAATACCAGTTGCTGGAACTATCTTAACTAACACTAACAAATCTGGACAGTCTCAGCCGCCCAGAAACCACTGCTGGTTCCCACAGCTGTCAAAGTCAGTCACAAAATTAATCACAGAGTTACAGAATAAGCTGACCTGGAAGGGAACCATAAGGACCATTGAGTCATCTTACCTCAGTATAAACTATCTTCCATCTCCCTTCAGTGCAGTCTGGCTGCAGGTGGTCCTTGGTCACTAAGGGCATTTTCAGAATTGTCATAAGGAGATGCAGCTCACCTGTAAGGAGAAATAGCAGTGGCTTGTTTCTGAACATATCTGCTTTTATTTATCCTTTTTTTTTTTTTTTAATGTATCTACATGTTATTCTCAGAGAATTCAGCATGAGCGTATGCCTTGGACAGAATATGGATGATCTACTTTGAAAAATAAGAGATGGTTCCCAATTTTAAATAACCTGTGAAAAAATAACTTTCATTACTGCAGAATGAATTCTTCTAGTCTTCAAGCATATGATTCACTTGTCAAGCTTTTCCTGCATCATTTAAAATCATATTTATCATCATTTTTAATATACTTGACATATATAATGAATACACAACTTCAACTTTTCAATCAGTTCTTGAAATTATGGCATGTTAAAATCCCCTTGAAGACCAGTTCTAATAAAATTATTTAAATGGAGAAATCCATTGAGCTATGTTTTTACAAAAGTACAATTCTCTCCTCAGTGGGATAGGGAATGAAGACAACAAATTCCATCAGTTTTACAGAACTGAAGAGATGGGATTTCTGAAGATGAAAAGATGAGCTCATTTCCTCACTCAGGGTCCCACGGCACTGCACATTAATGATTCTCCTGACATGCAGTGCTCTGCATTCAGGCACACCCTTGCCTGAAATCCTTCCCGTGTTTTTCCCATTTCTCAGCACTATGTTATTGGATACATGTTCTATTTACAATAAATGAATCTCTGATCTGTTTTCTGCTGTGAAGGTGAGCTGTGTCTCACTTGGCTGCTGAAGGAGGAATCTTAGTCATCCCAAGTCTCTCCGTAGTTGCTGGAGCAAGACAACTTCAGGAAGATGGGTTTATTGTTCCTTCTTTAGGGTTTTTTTTATCTGGTACAAGACTATTCAAAGTCATTCTGCCCACGTATCTTCTTACATTTTGCTTTTTAAGTTGAGATCATCCACCTTCTGAAAATACTCCTCTGCTGGCCGTAGATGAGGTGTTTCCTCTGGTGACGGCTGAAGGGAGATGAAACATCCCTTCCCAGCCATGTCCTGCCCAGAGCACAGCGCTGACAGTAGGAGCTGCACATGCAGGACTGCTGTGATTGCTCTGTCTGGGTTTCCCTGCCCTGGGTCTCCCTGGGGGTGTTGGGGAAGGGGAGGTGCTGAGGGAGAGAGCAGCATGTCTAGGGAGAAGAGGCTTGAAGGAATGAAGCAAAGCAGCAAGCCAGGAAGGCTCTCAAGGGATGATCTCTCCATCCTGCGGTCTCAGCTCTGGACTAGGGCTTTTTTGCCACTGTGTTCTGATCTAGTTTTGCTTTTTGTGCTCAGTCCTGGGCTGGGGCTGAGCAGCCTTGTTCAGGTGAATGGACAGGAGCTGGACATGGCCCATGTGCCCTCCAGCAGGTTTGCCAGATCATACAAGGATTTCCACGGGGAGGCGGAGGGTTGTATGGCCTGTGATATGAATGAATTGGGGGAATGGAAGGAGAATATAACCCCAAATCCTGTGATTTTCTCTATCAGGTTACATATGAAGAAGTGTGTTCTGCCACAGCTCCTTCATGTTCGGACAGAAGCAGGAACTTGCTACTTTTGGCACCTGTTGGGGATCAGTAAGTCCCTCTTTGGGGACTTTTATTGCCTGGTGGCTGAAGCAAGCTCATTTGTTCACTTCAAATCCTCTGTGTGGAATCAAAATTTATTTATCCTCATTTTCCTTTAACATTTTCCTTTACAGGTGCGTGGCTGGTGTAGACCAGGGCCCAAGGAGAGGAAGGACAGATGGGCATGGGATACCAAGGGTGGGTTGGGAGCAAAGCATGGGAACAGTGCATTCCCTTTGCTGTGACTCCTCAGGGGCACCAGGGAGACTTCAGTGTTCCCACACCTCCTCCTGCTCCTCACATAATTAGTCCAAATTCCCCCAGGATGAAGGTCTGTGAGAAGTTCCTCCTCTACTGTCTGTGAGCGAGACTGGAGGGAGGTTTGGCTGCAGGGAAAAGGTCCCAAAACCAGAAAAATTAGAAGAATTCCTTTCTGTGAGTGACATTATTAACTGGGTGCTGATATGGTGATGCTCTGAAAATCAGGGTGAAGTCTTGAGCCATGATGGAAAACAGAAAACAGCCAGCAATGAGAGTGTGTCAGCACAGTTTGTCTCAGAAAATGCAGCTCAGTGTTTTTTCTGGGTTTGTTTTGGTTTTTTTTAACAGCTGAACTTACTAGAGGTGAAACCATTTGTGGTTTCCTGTTTTCATAAATTGGCTTTTTTATTGTATGTCAAGGATGTTTCTTAGAAGCTGAGTCAAGTCTCCAGACCCACTTTAGCAAGTTTGTTGCTACCATGCAGGTTGCATGGGCACCCAGGGCTCCATTGGAGGTTTTGGCATCCCTTAAGAAGAAAACAGTGGTTTAAGATAAAGAAGATGGCAAAGAAAAGAGGTGTGAGGCTCATCTTGTCACAAAGTCAAGTAAAAATCTAGTTGTGTGTCTACTCTTGTTGTGGATATCCCCAGCTCCTCAGCTGGAGAGCATCACTAATTTACAAGGCTGAAGACAAAACAGGAAGCAAAACAACTTTATAAATCTACAAATTATTAAGAAATTGCTAAGTGGTGAGCACTCTTACAGAATGTCGGTGCTCTTCCCTTAAGTGTGTATGTGTAATTAAAAACAGAAAAAGGGCATGTACTGGGCCAGCTCTTTGGCCCCTTTTCCCAGAAGTGACTCTGCAGAGAGAAGTCAATCCTGTGTTTTTCCACCAACCCCAAGTTATACCCAGTATCAATACAATCATTCAAAATATGGCAGATCAAAGAACCCCAGGATGGTTTGGGTTGGAAGGAAACTGTAAAACTCATTCAGTGCCACCCCCTGCCATGGGCAGGCACACCTTCCACTATCCCAGGGTGCTCCAAGCCCTGTCCAACCTGGCCTTGGACACTGCCAGGGATCCAGGGACAGCCACAGCTTCTCTGGGCACCTTGTGCCAGAGCCTCACCACACTCACACAGTACAGTTTCTTCCCAATATCCCAACCAACCCTATATTCTGGCAGTGGGAAACCATTCCCCATTAGCTTCCCCTCTTGCTTGCCTTCCAGACTGCTGAAATTTCTGACAATTAGTGGATTTTTTTGCCAGTCCAAGTGCATGAGGGAGAGAGTGTCATTCCTGATGGACCATCAAGACAAACTCTGGTGGAGCTGAGAGGAGCACAGCGTGGTGGGGCATTCTTGGCCCCAGGGTTGGTTCAGCAGCAGCATTATCTATGTCCAGGAGTTAAGAGAATTGTGATAACGGGAAAACATCAGCAAAAATTGTTGCTGCACTTGGATTAAAGCCCTTTTTCCTGTAGTCAGTGCCAAAGAGCTGAAAACACAGGTGGTTAGGGAACCCTTACAAATGGAGTAATATCTTTCCATGCCCTATTGGGTTCAGCAGGAGTTCTGCTGCTCTCTCAGACTGATTCTGGGTTATGTCCTTGGAGCCTGTGAAGGCCAGGAAGGAGAGGACTGTGTTGGTCTCCTCGCTTTCCCCCATTATCTGTCAAACTCTTCCCAAAACACCTTCTCACATTGCAGCGGCATCACGATGTGCTGCAAGTGACCTTCCTCCCCAAACATTCACAGATAAACTCAGCTCTCTAGCTTCTTTCATCCACCAGGGAAACTTTTCCTTTTTATAGGCTCTAAAACTGAGCCTTGGAGGTCAGCACTGACGGGTGGGTTTTTGTCATGTTTCCTGGAAAGCTTGTTAATTTATAGAACGAGATTTCTTTTTTGAGAAATGAAACAGTTCAGATTGTGTAAACCTCTGCAAAGCTGTAAGTGCTGATAGAGCCACGCTGCACCAGTTTACATTCTGCAGATGGCTGATTTATGGAGGTGGCAAATTGGTGAGGCTTTTTCCCCTTCTAGATGCAAGGCATTTCCTGAGCAAAGCCGAGGTTGAGTGTCTGTCATGTGTATCCTGCAAGAAAGATTTTTTTTAAGAAAAAACCATCTCCAAAATGAGAGGTTTGAATGTCCTACCTGTATGGAATTGGTACAAAGTCATGTTCTCATTCCCCAGGCTGTGGCTGAGGTGAATATGCTGAGGGGACAGGGCGGGTCTCCCCTGGTTCCTGATGAGCAAAGGACCCTCAGTGCAGAAACATTCCACCAAAACCCATTAACCTAACAGCTGAGGGCTTTAAACAGTTATTTTTCCCGTAACAAAAAGTTTCTCCTGTGGAAGTAGAGGTGTGCAAGAGGCATTGGATGAGAAATGCCACTGGTGGGTTATGTGGAGGTTTATATGAACAACCAGAGGAGCTCCCTGTAGCAGAACACAGCTGAATGCACTTGAGAATGCCTTTATTTATCTATTCTACAGCTCAGCAACAGTAAACACTGTCTCCTCTTCACGAAAAATGGCTCATATATGTTTATATCCATAATAACATGTCCATTTCCAAAAGTTCCTTTGAAATTTCATCTTCTTGAAATGCCACAACTGAATGAAAAGCATTTGGGGATACATCCGAAGCTGAGCTTCCTTGCAAACATCAAACCTCCTTGGGTGAAGCAATGAAAGCTGTCTGTGGGTTTGCTTTTTGGGAGCTACAAGTGTCCCATTTATTTGAGTTACCCTTGTCATTTTGCCTCCAAATTCCAGCCATGAAACTGGGTGTATAATAGAGGGAGTTTAGTAGAGTTTCTCCTCATGCTCAGGACCTGCCAGGAGCATTTACACCAGCAGCTTGACGGGGGGATTGCAGTAGCTGGGATGGGGACAAACTTTGAGGGAAAAAGTAGTTTTGATGCCACTTCCTATCTTCTGAGAGTTCCACTTGCCCCAAAAATTCAGGGAAAAAGAATCCCAAACCACTTAGCAATAGCAACAGCTCAACTTTTCCTACAGTGGATCACTTAACAGAGCTTTTCCTTGCTGTCCTGACCTGTGGTCTTCTTCTGGTTCTGTTTTCCCTCTTTCTATGTATATCAGCAGATGGATTATCTGGATTTAGATGTCCACCTGGCTGAGATCCTTAGTAATGAGTCAGTGGCACTTCCCAGCTGTGCACAGGCCCCTGCATGTGGCTGCAAGCCACAGGCAGAAGCTCTGTAGGTATTTTCGGCTTTTCTAAGCAACGGAAATATAAAAAGCTCTTTTTCACTGTCAGCATGTGACAACAGGAACACCTGAGTGGTAGGAAAGAGAAAGGAAATGAGGTTTATCTTTCACAGAAAGACAAATTCCAAGAAATAGAAGAAAAACAACAAAAATTTGACTGCAAATTAAAAACCTCAAATAAAATAAGGCTATTAGGGGAGATAAGATTTTCCCTCTCCATCCAGAATGTGATTTTAAACAAGAAAAACCCCTACACATCTTCTCTAGTAAGAGGGAGAATATCTCTGCCCATCTCTACCATCAGCTTCCCAGTAATATGCATTATTTTGGCTTCCCTTGAGTACAGGCTGCAGCCTGCAGATTACAGGGACAGCTGCGTGCAGCCAGTTGATACTGAGACTAAAGCTGGTGAAATTTGGAAGTGTGCCTGTTCCACACTTCAGTGCTGTAGTGCTGCAGATATGGCCGGATGGAAAGCACAGGGAGAACTTCAAATACAGGGCCTCCTTTAAGAAACAACAACAAAACCCTCCAAAGCACCTGCACTCTGTCTGCAGCATAAATGATGATGCTTCACTTGCCGCTGAACTTGTGGTTACGTGATGCTCAAAGACACACTGGTGATGGGACCAGTGCAAAAGCTGCACTGAAAATTGTTTTGGAAACATCTTGGGAATGAAATACTCTGGAAAACAATAGGTTGTTCCAACACCACTGACACTGAGTGGGGGAAACAAAACTGGCTATGAAAAATGCAAATATTAATGTAGATGAAAATGACTCTTTGGAGAAGACACATCTGGAAATAGTGTTGCTTCATGGTGGACTCCCTTCACACGGTCATGCAGATCCTCTCTGCAAGCAGCAGAGCCTGAGGGTTCTCCAGGTGTGTCCATTCCTCCCTAAGAAGGATAAATATGAGATAAATCATCTTCTATAGTGTCCATTATCTCCACTGACTGTAACAAACCTTTGGCTGAGACTGGAACGTCGGAAGTTTTAGCAGCCTAAGAGCACAGAGTTGTCCAGTTTGGATGGGTCAGCTGGCCCTTCTCTCTCTGTGCTGCTCCAGGTCTGTGGATATCTCTTGGAATCATTGAGTGGTTTAGGTTAGAAAAGCCCTCAGACCATTGAATTCAACCATTCCCAGCACAACCAAGGCCACCACTACCCCAGGTGTCATATCCACATGGCTTTTAAACCCCTCCAGAGATGGGAACTTCACCACTGCCCTGGACAGCTGTGCCAGGGCTGAACAGCCCTTTCCATGAAGGAATTTTCCTCAGTATCAAAACTGACCCTCCCCTGACACAGCTTGAGGCTGTTTCCTCTTCTCCTGTCCCTTGTTACCTGGGGCAAGAGACTGACCTCCACCTGGCTGCCCCCTCCTGTCAGGGAGCTGTGGAGAGCAAAAGGTCTTCATTCTCCTAGCTGTGATAGCACCTGGAAGAGCTGGGTAAATGTAGATCCTTCTCCTTTAACAGGCTCTGCCGGGGAAGTGTTTGCTGCAGCTGCTGCCTGGATACTTTGATAGGCTCAGATTTCAAGCCTTTTGTCTGCCCCAAAACGCATTGTTCTCGAACTCCTGCTCATAAGAGACATCCTTGTCAGGTTTTGGCAGCACATCTTGCGGGTACCGTGACTTTGCTGGCGTTTTTGGTGTAGTTTGAAGCCCCGGGGTGCAGTGCTGGGAGTCTGTGTCCCATGGGAGCAGGGTGGGCTGGGCTCCCTGAGCTCCATGGATGATCCCGTAAGTGATGGATGCTGTCAGACCCACAAGTTACATCCCTGAAATACCATGGGCTGCTGTGAAGACAGGAAGGGGAGAGGTCAGTTAAATTACACTGCAGAATATGAGTGATTTTGTAACCTTCCTGTCACAACTAGGAATGGATCTGGGTAAAGCCTGTTCATTCAGATTTTGCAAGCATAGGAAGAACAAGTCCCTGAATGCACTCCAGCCATTTATTTTGAGAAGTCTCCAGCTGCTCTCTCAAGAAGTTTCTGGTATGTTTAATGCCTTATTGCATTGAGAAGCATCTCCTCTTTCTTTGAAAGTGGCTTTTTACATTGGACATAGAGTGATAGGACAAGAAGCAAAAGTTTTAAGCTTGGAGGGGGAATTTAGTGTAGAAGCTGGGAGGAAATCCTTCCCTGTGAGGGTGGTGAGGCTCTGGCACAGATTGCCCAGAGAAACTGTGGCTGCCCCTGGATCCCTGGCAGTGTCCAAGGCCAGGCTGGCCAGGGCTTGGAGCAGCCTGGGAGAGTGGAAGGTGTTCCTGCCCATGGCAGAGGTTGGGACTGGATGAGCTTTAAGGTCCCTTCCATCCCAAACCATTCTATAATTCCCTCTGAAATGTTCTCAAAGGTCTCTTCTGTAAGAAGGCGCCTTGACTTGCTGGCCATCTTTGGATCATCTAACACCTTATTTCTCTAACACCATAATTATGTTAACAACATGTCATCCTCTAGCCATGGCAGCTGAGCAAGGATCCCCTCTGCTCATGGCAAAAGATGGTTGTGTGTTTGGGGTAGGAGCAGAGAACAATTGCTCCTGACTCAGCTCTGGTCAGGAGCTGCAGAAACACTTCCATGTTAGAACAATTTTTGTGGAAGCATGACAGTGACCTGTAAGCTGCCCTCCATGGCCAGTGAGTAATTCGGTTAAATAGTCAAGAAGTTCCTCCTGCCGCTTTGACTGGAATATGGGATTTTCCTGCCCCAGTGCCCTGTTAAACAGGTGCTTTGTATCATCTGGAAATAGCTGTGTTTCAACACGAGGATGAAGTGATTTCACAGAGAAGCTGGGATTTGCTTTCAAGCCTGGCTCATGTGACATGAAAAGCCGCTCTGCATGTAATACCCACTATTATTATTAAAGTGTGCTTCAGGGTGGGCACTCTGACAAAAAATACCGCTTTATCACCAATGCAAAAGAGAAGGGTGGGGATTTTTTTCCAGTTTTGGAGGGATTTTTTGTCTTTTAATGTTGTTACAAACTATGGTGTACTTGATCTAACGCACAGTAATAAAAAAAGAGGTTGTCTCATGGACAGTAAGCTCATCACCACCCTTTGCTGATAACAGAAAACAAACACCCCTTGCATCTCAGTGCGTTGGAGGAACAGGCTGTGCTCCCTCCCTCCCCTGGATCAAGTCAAAGCAGGAAACTTGGCTGTGCATGGGAAAAAGTGATGCCAAGAAATCTTTTTGTTTCAATTTTTAATTGACTTATAACTCCACCTGCAAAATATTCCCAAATTGATATATATTTTTCAGCATTGTCCTGACACACAGTAAAAGAAGATCATGATTCCCAGAAAAGTAAGAAGTATGGTGTGCCCACCTTCTCCCTTTCTCTCCCCAGTTTTTTTTTTTTCCTGTGAAAAAGAGGAAGAAAAGTGAAATCCTATTCAGGATAAAGATAGTTTCTTACAGAATGAGTATTGTCAGTGGTGCCAGGAAAAAGGATCTGAAATAACAAGACACTTAATGCGTCCATCTAGCCCTTATTATTTCCTTTCCTCTGCCTCATCCTGGCTGTGTCAGTATCCCCTGAAGCCTTGAGGAGCACCTTGGGTGAAAGCACAGCGAGGGGAGGGTGTCACTCCCAGCATTACATGGGCTGGTGGCACATCTCCCAACATCACGCAACAACTGCAACAAATCCTTCATCTCCTGTGCATCACACCAGTGTGTTCAAAGGATTTCATTAACTCTGAAGGTAGTAAAGTTTTTGATAAATCAATCTGAAGACGTTTTGCAGCGCTACTGTCTGGTGTTTCAGCTTCCCAAACACACCTTCTTGTGTTTTGTAATCATGGTCTCTGAAAGATTCCCAGGGAATACAGAAACTGGGCACACAAACAAAACAAATGGAAGCAGAGACTTCTCCTCTCTCAGCTGCTGAGATTTTCCTTTCTCTCAGCTATATTACTTTATAGAGGACCAAAAGCTGATGTCAGTTTTTGCAACAATCCAAAAACTGCAATAAAACGTTTGTGAAGGCAGTAGTACATTTTAAAATCCAAGTAATTTGCTTGCTCACATGCTGATATGTAGAACAACTGACCAAATGAGCTCAGGTTTTTATAAGTAAACCTCTACTTACAGCCATGCTTTCAATTATTTTGACAACTCTACATTTTTCCTGCTTAAGGAATAGACTATTTTTTTCAAATCTAAGGATATTTTATGCTGTTGCTACAATGTCTGCAGTGATGAGTTTGTGAAGAGGTATTGCATGGTGTAATGGAGGCATCTTTCTGTGGGTGCTTTGTAGGGTGATTCAGGGAAAATGAGCGGCTAAAGGCACTGAGGGACTCGGGGAGGACCAGGGAGCCAACCCCACTCTCCTCCACGTGCAGGGAGGCATGGACCCAGGAGAGAGCTTGGGATGGGGGAGCTCTGGAGCTGTCAGAACATCCTTCCAAGTGGAGCCTTGACCCTTGTGGAGCTGCTACAGGACTTAAGGTGTCTACAGCCTCCGTCAAACAAACCTCCTGCCAGATTGCCCCCCCCAAATGTCACCTGGAAAATCCTGCACATTCCATTTTTGCACCATAGATGCACTGCCAGTCTGCACACACCCATGTTTGGCAGGGTTCCACCACCCACCACGCTCCTGCAATGAGCAGCAGCAGCAGATTTCCCATCTATTCTGAGTGACACTGATACTTGCAGCTGCAGGATTGGGTAAAGAGGTGCTCCCAGCTGCTCTCAGTTCCTCAGAAGACACCAGTGCTCACCTGAAATGACTTTTCCCTGAAGTACCAATGCTGCAATGAAACACCACGTGAGTTTTGGTCTCTTGCTTCAGCTAGAATACCTGGATCCTTGGAGACCCAAGCAGCTTAGGAGACTGCTGAGGTCTTTGCCCCTTCTACATCTCCATTTCATCTTTGCAGCTACCAGTGCGGGCTAAAAAGGGCAGTTTTGGCTCTAAGGTGTCAATACGTCAATGCATTTAATGTCTCCTGCCTAGCAGGAAATATTCAATCCATTTTCTCAGACTTTTTTTATGAGAGTAGGACAGGCTGAGAGAATTGGGATTGTTCAGCTTGGAGAAGAAAAGGCTCCAAGGAAACCTAATTGTGGCCTTCCAGTGCTGGGAGGGGCAACAAGAAAGATGGAGAGAGACTTTTTGCAAAAGCATGTAGTGACAGCACAAGAGGTAATGGCTTACCACTGCCAGAGGGCAGAGATAGATGGGATATTGGGAAGGTATTGTTCCCTGTGAGGGTGGGGACACCCTGACACAGGATTCCCAGAGCAGCTGTGGCTGCCCCTGGATCCCCGGCAGTGTGCCAGGCCAGGTTGGACAGGGCTTGAAGCAACCTGGGATAGTGGAAGGTGTCCCTGCTTTAATGAGCTCTAATGTTATAGTTGTCCTCTCCGTGAGGTAATTAGAAGGTGCATCTGTAAATACTGAGATGAAACTGCACATTTTTGTATAGCATTAAAAAGGTCACTGCAGGTCCCATTTTGATGACCAAGATGCCTATATTGCATCCATGCTCTTGCAACCCAACAGCAGGAGTGCAACAAGTTGAACCACCAGGTAGAAGCTTAAAAAAAGGTGTTGAGAAGGTCTTTTTTGTCATAGTAAGTTTTGGGTTGAAAGGGAACTTTAAAGGTCATCTGGTCCAACCTTTTGAAATTTTCATTGGTTGCCTCATGAAGCTGTACAAACCATGGACATGATGACATCGGCCTCAGTGGGGTCAGAATGGGCAGGATTTTTAACAGGTTTTTAAGGCAGGAAAGTCTACTCAAGCTGCAGATGACACCTTGGGCTCAGGAAGTCCCAGTGTTGCAGCTTGCAGCAGGATATGGCTGCCGAAATGCCTTCTTTTGAACTTTCCTGGAGATCTGCTGTGTCTGAGCACATCCATTTGCACCAGTAAAACAACCATACAGCTTATGAAATGCAGTATTTGCAGGCTGGAGGCTGACAACATAAATACCAGCTGTTTGCTGCACACCCTGCCCTCCCAGCCTCCCTCCCCGCTGCTCACAGCTGCTGCCTCCCTGCTTATGGGGGTCAAAATCCTACATAAAAGTGCCAAATTGGAGACTTAAAAAGGCCTTTTCAGCAGGAACACGTCTCCTTTCTAACCCTCTCCCTGATGTGGGCTGGGAAGACCAATGCAAAGCAGGGAAAAAGAAACAATAAAATATGTTAATCACTCTTTTGCCTGCCCGAGAGCGGAGCTGAGCCCCAAGAAGAAGTGACATTTTCAGTTTTATTTCAGTGGCACTGCTCCCTTCAGCGCTGGAAAATAATCAGTGCTAGAAACTGTTTTTTCATTACAGATATCTGCATATTCAATATGTCATTTAAATTGGCTTCGGATCTGTTCCCATATCCACCCCCAGGAGCCTGGTGAGGACAAACCACCCAGCTGATAACTCACACCACATTGTTTTGTCTAAGCCCAAAGTTTCTTTGTCTTGGGAAATTAAAACAGCCCTTCTTGCTTCAAGTGACTTTCGCTTTTTCAAGGGAATTTCATACACAAGGACAAATCTGCAGAGCTCCTGTTGTACATAATGACCCAGCAAGCAATCTGCTTAGCTATGAAAAAAGCCTCTCTTCCCTCAGAATTTGGGAGAACTGGCTTTTCATTCTGTTTTGATGGCAAGTACAGCATCACAAGTGGAGAAAGATGGGCATTTGTAGTCTAGGAGGGATTTTAATAGAAGTAAACATTCATTTTAAAGAGAAAGAAGAGAGACTCTGAGGGAAAATAAACTTTCTGGGCTTAAAGAATTCAAACAAAGACAAAGAAAGGCCCTTTGAAATCCGCAGGGTGGCTGTGTCCCTCACCCTAGCCCCAAAGGTACCCATGTCTCCCTTCTCTTTTTCCCCTTTCCCCCCAGCCAAGTTAACACAACCCCAAACATAATTTGGATGTTTATACAGAGCATAATTCACACCATGTTCCCAAGGGCAGCAGGAATATGACTGAGCCCAGCTGGGCACCTGCTGTCCAGGGCTGGGCTCAGCAGAGCTTCCACCCTGCTGAGCTCACACATGTGCTCAGGACACCCAAGCAACGAGTGACAGGAAGAAACATCCTTGGGTTACACCAGAGGAGGTTGGGTTTGGATACTAGGGAAAAATTCTTCATGGAGGGGGCTCTCAAACCCTGGAAAAGGCTGCCAGGGCCAGTGATAGACTCCCCAGTGGCAGTTGGGACCACGGCTGACTGGTGGGCCCGGCAGGACTCTGGGGAATGGTTGGACTTGGTGATCTTAGAAGACTTTTCCAACCTAAAGGATTCCATGGCAATATTGATAACACTCCCAAATCCCCAGCCAAGCTACGGCGGAATGTCTCCAAGCTCCCAGGGCACATCCCAACCCAGCCAGGAAAGAGATACCCCTTTTGACTCAGACCCTGGAACATTTCAAGTGGGGTGAGGAACCACCAGGCTCAAATCCATCTTGTCCAGGTACCACAGTACTAGAGTACGCAGTACATAGTACATAGTACATAGTACATAGAGCTAGTACCATTTATATAAGTAACTGTGTATGGCTTGAAGAAGAGATTGCAGGTTGGTGCTCTTTGATATTTTGGATGAGTGGTCTGTCCACTGGAGTACTAAGTGTGAGACAGACCCTCTCTTGCCCTGTTTTCATCAAAAGATGACCATTGCCACCCTACCTTGGTTCCACATCCCAAAATGAGGAGAGTTGTTCCAACTTCATGGACTCCAAGAAGTATTTCATCAAATTCCTTCTTCAGCTGAGCTCATCGCCTGTAGAGAGCCTTTCATCCTGGATAAATGGGAAGTCAACCTCCACATTAAGAATTTTGAATATCCATTATCTGAATTTTCAAATTTAAGAAAAGTACTGAGTTGTTTCTTGTCTGACTACCTTGGCACTTCTAATCTAAAATGTTTCTGGGCCTTTTGGCTAATTTTTATCTTGTATTGAACAAGGAAATTACTGTACTTTTACTTTATGAATACTTAACTTTGGTATTGTTTGTCTGGAAACCCTTTCAGAATTGGAAATTTATTGTGCTAGATGCTGTGAAATTATTCAGAGATTCATATTTGGCACAAATAATGTCCCAGAGGTGATGAAAATTGCTTAAATATACTCAGGGAAATGCCTGTGTACAGTGAATGGACAGAGACATCCATCACACATCTGTTGCATTCCACTTGGTCAAATGACCATCTGCACATTTGACCCTGGGGCTTCACATGGGCCACTGTGTCCTCCTGCAGGACACCTGCCCAAGGCTTGTGGCTGATTCACAGCCTGAAGTTTGAAGAAGCATATTTAAGAAAAGGTTTGAGCTCAAAGTGATTAAAAACAATAAACAGTTGCTGTGTTTCTGTTGGCATGAAACTCACACTGTGCTGGGGATGAGGGGGATTAGCAGTCCAGCGGTGGCTCTCCATTCCCTCTGATCTTTGATCCTAGCCCTAACGCATTTCTGGGGGCTGTGCTTTGGGCAAATGTAAGAGTTTGGCCCCAGTACAAGGGTGACTGGATGGATTCAGCCTCCCAGGGCAGCCTCCAAACTGCCTCCAAACTGTGTGCAGCTCAGGCTCATGTTTGGATGTCATCCACTTTAAAAGTAGGAGCCACCCATGGAGATTTGATCTAATTTTAAACTTTCCAGGGATGCTGGGAGGATTTGACAGGGATTCTCAGCTGGGGGCTGAAGTAGGTGGATAGAATATACAGATGAGCTGCATGGCCAGATAAATAGGATCCTAGCAGGGAAGACTCCTCATGACATAAACACATGTGCTCCTTAACAATTAGATATTCATTGGGGCTATCTCTGACTGTCTCATCATGGATGCAACCAGTGAAACACTCTGAGAAACCAAAGGTGCTGAAGCAGAGTAAAGCAGAGACACTTGGTTATCACTACTCACAATTACCTGAAGCACACCCAGACAGCCAAGGAAAACCTGGGGAGGGCCCACTGCAAAGGGGGTTTTGGTAGGACCATGGGATGAAGGCTTGGTGGAGAAAGACTTGTTGCTTTTGAGTTTCTGCAGCTTTCTCACAAACAGATCTTAGTGTTTCTGGTTTTGTATCTATGCCTTGTGTATGCTTCAAACCCATAACTCACCACAAGTTAAATTTTTGGCAGGAAAAAAGAAGTATCTTGACTGTTTCTAGGATGTCAAAAATCCTTTCCTCAGGATTAAGCTGTCTTCAATATAATTGCCTGTAGAATTGTCAATGCTAGGAGACCTGCTGGGCAAAGTCCACCATGCACCAAAAAGGGAGCCTCTGTCCCAAACAATTTACATTCTGAATACAAGAAAAGGAAAGCAGACAGATTGAGAGTGCCAAAAAAAGTTAAGATACTCCTCTAGAGACAGCAATAGTGAGCAATCCACATCTGCCAACTGCTAAACTCCCCTTGGCAAAAGTTTCTGCTCAGCAGCTGTATCTGAAATGTTTCTATCAATCCAAATTATTCTTTCCCCTACCTCTCATGCAATTGCTATGAATTTATCTTTCTTTTTCCTCAGTTTTGCTGAGTTTTTTCTGCTGTTTTGTGCTTAGCAGTTTGATTGTTTCCCCTTATCTCCACATCCCATATTTCTGGGTTTTTTTTCCAAGACTTTGAGGACCCACGTTCCAACTGCTTAAATTACAGAGGTGGCCAGACAAAAAAAAATGGCCATCTTGCACCACTACTTCTCCAGAGCCTGTTGTGATCTGAGTTCCCAGCCCGGATTCTGGATAACAAGCTCTTTGGGGTGATGCTGCTAGGCATATGCAGAGCCTGGGTCAGGGCAGCAAGTCCTTTAACTCACCTATAAGTAATCCTAGGCTAGTTTGGGTGGGAAGGGATTTTAAGGATCATCTCATTCCATCCCCCACCACGGGCAGGGACCTCCCACTGTCCCAGGTTGCTCCAAGCCCTGTCCAGCCTGGCCTTGGACACTGCCAGGGATCCAGGGGCAGCCACAGCTTCTCTGGGCACCCTGTGCCAGGGCCTCACCACCCACACAGGATTCCTTCCTCATATCCCATCTACACCTCCTCTCGTTCAGTTTAAAGCCGTTCGCCCTTGTCCTGTCACAGCAAGCCCCGCTAAAAAATTTGTCCCTGTAAAAGACAGAGCCCTGTTTGTGACACGTGGTGGGCGATGGTGTAAACCTCTCCCTCTCCCTCTCTCACTGCTCCCATAGCACCACGTCCCAGGGTCCTCTCTGGCAGCTCCCAGCCCCACAGAAAGGGAGACAGAACCTAGAGAGGAATGGTTTTGTTTGACGGGCTTAGCAGAGAGGCTGCCAGGTGGAAGCCGGCCAAGAGGCAGCAGACTGTGACGGACAGGCCCACAGCACCGAGACAGCAGCAGCATCTGGGAAGGACCAGGCCGAGGAAAATCCCCCTCACACATACACACTGACACATAAACACACACAAACACACATACACACCCACACTCACACATGGGCCCAGTGCAGCCGGAGGTCAAAGACCAATTAGGTACTTTATTACTGATTGAGGCCTTGTCTGGCTTTCAAGGCTGGAAGAATGGCGGTGTGTGCAAGTGAACCTGGGACTGCGCCGGCACCAACGGCGATTTGCATTTGAAGCGAGTCACTGATCCCATTCCCAGGGGGTTTACTTGATGCATGGCTTAGCAGAAGGGCAGTTTGGTTTTATTTACTGCCGGGACTTGGCACACACTGGCAGCTCCACATTCACCAGCAGCTCTGAGGGAATTGGCCCCGTGAGCCGCCCCTCATTTCCAGACACCACATAGAAAACACTCCTGGTCTTCACAGGAGTGTTAGTCCCTTAGGACTTCCGAGCCCCAGAACCTCATCAACCCTCTATATCTGACACTCTGAAAAGCTGAAGACTTTCCTGAGAAATTCTGCCTTTCTGGGCAGAAGATATCCCGGAATGGTTTGGGTGGGAAGGGACCTTAAACTTCATCCCATTCTACCCCCTGCCATGGACAAGGACAACTTTCACTACCCCAGGTTTCTTCAAGCCCCATCCAGATGGTCCTTAAACGTTCCCAGGAAAGTGGAATACCACCAGCCTCAGCCAGTGGCAGCTGAGGAGAGAGAAAATGATAAAACCTGTCAATCAAGTTGTCCCAGGGGATATAACTCAGAACTTACCAGTAAAAGAGGTTGACTGAGGACAAGGGTGGAAGCTGGATGTGGTCAACGTATGAAAAACCTCAACAGTAACAGGGAATGTAACAAGGGAGGGAGCGAGAGAGCTTAAAACTAAAGGTTATTGGCTTCCTAAATACGTTTATGCTGAGTCAGATCCATCCTCATGCCAGTCTCCCACGTGGTGGAAACAAGTCAAGCACAGTCAAACAGCTGAGAAGGTGAGTTCAACAAGGTGAGCACTCAATACTTGAAAATAGAAAGCCATTGTTTTAGATGACTGAAATGCATGAAATAAGAGAGAGATATCAGGGAAAAAAATATCATTAATTCATCAGATGTCCAGGCCTGTGGAAAAGGGGCTACTGATACCAAATTCAGCTGCAATGAGAATTATTTGGTTACCAAAATAAGGCCCTGAGTCATGAAGGGAATAAAAAAAGGGGACCATAAAAACTGTCTGCGAGGACCAAAACAGAAGCTACCTTCTTGTTGCAGCCTAAACAGGACCTACACTTTTTAAAATATATTCCAACTTGCAGTACTTGGGCAGCTAAAAATCCAGAAATTCAGCACAGGCTGTCACAGGAGGAACGGCTTCTCCTCCCAAATCTAAAGCCATGTGCAAATACAGAGGCAGAAACCTGATACACTCAGTCCTGGAACCCAGCCAGCAGCACAGGCTCCAGGACTGAACACATCTCCCTGATGCAGAGAGACTGGTCTCCTGAGCTTAAAAAAATTATAAAGTGCTCTGTTTGTTAGCAGAATTTCTACCTGGAACACTAATTTGGAATATTATCAGTTACACATGTTTGAGGGAGTCTGGTTGTTTAATAGCCATCTGTTCTTTCTGGCGTAGAGACAGAGGTTTCCCACATCATGCTGCCTCTTTTAGGACAGCACTGCTTGGGACAAGATCTCAAGACTCATAACTGCCCCAGCTCAAACCCTGGCAAAACCAATACACTTCTCAAATGGTGGAGCACCCGAGTCTGCAACTGGTAAAGCCCTGAAATTAGCTGTTTGTATTTCTCTAACTGCTTAAATGTATAATGAGATTTTTCTAAGTCTGACCTTCACTGTATATCCTCAGCATCCGAAAAATGCTGCCTGAACATACCCCAGAGTGACTGTGTCATAAAGGCTGGATCAGCGGCGGGGAGCCTGAGTGCTCCAAATGTCATGAACCTGCAAAACTGGGCAGGAGAACAGCCTCACTCTGTGTCACTGATGCTCTCCAATTTTCCTTGGAATGGGCCCATAATGCAAAATATGGTTTCTGAACATTTTCTGGTGTTTAGTGAACACTAACTGGGATATCCACATCTCTGTCTATTAATGTAATTATTATCCAGTGTGTGTATTACTATTAGGAGAAGGGGGAATGGCTTCCCACTGCCGGAGGGTAGGGTTAGACAGGATATTAGGAAAGAATTCTTATCTGTGAGGGTGGTGGGGCCCCATCCCTGGCAGTATTGAAGACCAGGTTGGACAGGACTTGGAGCTGTCAGGGCTGGGATAGTGGAAGGTGTCCCTGCCCATGGCAGAGGGGTGGAATGAGGTGGTCTTTAAAGGTCCCTTTCAACACAAACTATTCTATAATTTCATTTAAGTTCTCTGCCCCATCAAAGACCTTGTAATGAGAAAAAGGTGTTTGACGCTTTAGTAAATCCCACTGGGGATGTTTTGGAAATGAAATTTCTTGATTCATATAGGCAGAGAAAGACATTGGGTTAGAGAAGGTGCCGATGTTGCGTTCTGTGTTAGTTTGGTCATTTGAAGGGGTTTTTTTTAAGGTTAAGGATCCCTAGGCGTGCCTAACTTCCGTAGGAGCAGCTGAGGGAGCTGCAGTTGTTTAGTCTCAATAAAAGGAGGCTCAGGTGGGACCTCATTGCTCTGCACAACTCCCTGACAGGGAGGTGCAGCAAGGTGGGGGCTGGTCTCTTCTGCTGTGGCTGAAGTGAGAAGACCGAGAAAACAGTCTTAAGGTGAGACAGGGGAGAGTCATATATTAGAAATGTTTTTTCGCTGTTAGCGTGGCAAGTTGTTGGATCAGTTTGCCTGTGGGGCTGCTGGAATCACCATCCCTGAAAGCTGTTCGAGAGGAGTCAGGATCTGGCACTGGGAAATGTGGTTTAGGTGTTACAGTGGCAGTGCTGGATGGACAGCTGGGCTTAATAATCTTAAAGTATCTTCCATTTTTGATGATTCTGTGATTCTATTTTGTCTAAAAACCACATAGGTTTGGGGAAAGAAATGTGGCAAAGGCATTTCTTCTGATACCCACCAGTGAGCACACTGGGAGATCTCTGAAAGGAACACAGCCAGGTGAGAGCAGGTGTTGGCAGATGTTCAACCTCTGCAGACCCCAAAGGATCAGCCCCACAGAGGCCTGGCTGTCAGCAGGGCAGCATAAAGAAGCAGGTGCTTCACACATAGGGTTCATCACTCCAGCTCCACGAAAAGCCCAAAGACCCACCAGGGAAATGAGCCTTCACTGACCCCAAGCTTGGAACTGGAGGGAGCTTTCCCTAATAATTTCCAAAAACTTTGGTGGTTCAGGAATCTTGTGTGTTGTATAAGTGTTACATGGGGTTTTGGCTCAGGGACAGATCTGGAGGGAAGCTGTGCTTCCTGGGGGTGACAATTTTTCTGGAGCTTCTCAGCAGAGGTATGTAGTGGGTACTGCAGGGAACTCGGAGCCACTGATGGGGTTTGTGACCTGAATGATTCACCTTGCTCCCTCTGGACCTTCCTTTCCCTCTCCACACTTCACTGTTTCTTTATGTGGGATGATCCCTGGGGAACTGGCTCTTCGTTCAGTGGGTACCTGTACAGCACCTGGAAAAATGAGATTTTGATTTATTTGAAGACCACAAAGCTCTATTCTCTTTCCCATACCAATTAAAACCTCTGGAATCAATTCTGCTCTATTATGCAAGGCGATCTACAGCCATCTCTTTATCTTCCCTCCATGCTGAGCAGCAGGAGTAAAGAAAAACAGAGGAAAAACAAATAAGCCCTGCCAGAGCCAAATGGGCTTCATATGGAGTTAATTCTTGTTTTGTTGTTGCACACACTGCAGTGATTTCTGCCCTCCTTTAATTCATCTCCTTCCTTACCAGCATGGGCTTGCACAGATGCAGCTGAAAGTGGAACAAGGCCCAGGGTCCATAAACACTTCACCCAAGATTAAAAATACTCCATAAATGCAGAGTATGTTGTTGTCAGCTGTTTCCAGATGAGGGGAAAATGGATTATCCTTCAACTTGGTCAAGAAAAAGATCATATTTCATAGCCAGACTCTGGAAATCTGGTCTGGAACAAACCAAGACTGGTTTGAGATACAAAGAAAAGTATGTTATCTTGTTATCTCTGGTAATAAATAGGGTTCAGATGCTACAGTGTCTGACACAATTTATTCGATATTTCTTTTTTTTTTTTTTTTACCATTTAGCATTGAAGATTTTATTAGCTAGTTCCTTGTTTGGTCTTTGCCTGTTTTAAAAATGGAAAACAAGGAGTTTTCCTCCCACTCCCGGTCTGCTGCCAAGGCAGAGCAGTTCATTGCCTTAGGGAAGAGCAGGTTTTACCTGCAGGTGGCAAATACCCAGCAAACAGCAGCGGGTAAAAAGTCAAGTGAACAGTGTTGTTTTCTTGTGATGCTGAAGCAGCCTTGGTCAGGGGAGCTGGGAAGGGTCAGGAGCACCAGGAGCAGCTGAGGGAGCTGGGAAAGGAGCTCAGCCTGGAGCAAAGGAGGCTCAGGGGGACCTTGTGGCTCTGCACAACTCCTGACAGGAGGGGACAGCCAGGGGGTCAGGCTGTGCTCCCAGGGAACAGGGACAGGAGGAGAGGGTCAGGCTGGGCCAGAGGAGGGGCAGGTTGGACATCAGGAAAAATTCCTTCATGCAAAGGGTTTTCCAGCCTTGTACAGCTGGTGGAGCCCCATCCCTGAAGGAATTCAAAAACCATGTGGCACTTGGGGACATGGATCAATGGTGGCTCTGGCACAGCTGGGAATGGTTGCTCTTGATGATCTCAGAGGGCTTTTTCATCCTAAACAATTGTGTGGCTCCATAACTGAACCGCTGACGAATTCTCTTGTGTTAAAAAGCATTTGGTGCTATTAAACACTGAGCTCCCTGTTGCCGTACAGGAAATGTTTGCAGAAGAAGCCCTGTGGATACCTTGGGGAGATTATGGGTTTGGTAGGCAAAGGCAGTATGTTGAGGTAAGACTCTGGCTTTGGAAATTTCTCTTTGTGGAAATTGCTAAAACTTTTGTAGCTGTTCCAAACACCCACAGATAAGATTTTAAGTGGGCTGCAGTTTGGGTGAGATGGAAAAGTCTCAGTTGACTTTCAAAACATTGGCTATTTCAGTACTCTTTGTTTAAGTTTGATCAAATTGATGCTTAAAATTTTATCTTAAGCATTTAAGTTGGATCTAGAATTTCGCTCTTATAAGACCTGGAGAGTTGACCATGATGGGTGGGGTTTTGTGAGGGTTATTTTTTGTGAGGTTTTTTTTGAAAGAGATAAAAACCTCAGCACAGAAACTGCAGCAGGGTTGTGGAGGTTTCTCCTCCAAATGTATTGGTCTCTTCCCCAAAGGAAGAGATTCAGCCACCTGAGCCACCAGCGGTGGCTTTCATCTGGTCACCAAGTCCCTCGGATGAGGAAGAGCCTTCCTCAGATGCTTGGGACACCAACCCGGAAATGGAAGCCTGAGCCTTTGCCCAGCCCTCCCAGAGTCCCTTGCTGTTTACAAAGCTTGTTAAGTTCCTACCGGCCAGCAGTTTATATGTACCCGCCCTGTATCCGCCCCTCTTCTAGAATGTTCCATGCACTGTTGCCACTGATTGGATGCTGTGTTCCGTTACACCCCATTTTAATTTATTTGCTCCTCTGCTTGTCCCTCTCCCCTCTACCAGGAGCTTGATTAGCTCTGTCCTCGTTCCGAACCCCTTTCCCGCCCCATCTTCCTACCGTAAAACCCGGTTGCACCCCTGTCTGGGTGGCGGATTTGTTGAGAGTCTGTGCTCTCGCGCTCTTAAAAGCCTTTTCTTCGTGATCCTCCACCTCTCGCCTCCTTTGTGAGCTGCGCCTGTTTCCATCGTGCTTCCTTGCCCTTTCTCCTGGAGCTGCGCTCCTGCAAGGGACAGCAGAGACAGAGCTCAAACGCTCTTACAATCACACCCTGCCAAGGGGCTGCCTGCTAGCTGGTATCCGAGGCAGCATCGGCAGGGTTGTCCCTGGCGGCGACCACACAGGGTTATCAGGTTAACAGGTTTTTTACTACTGGGTGTATCAATAGGTAGATGGATACTTGAGCTCCACAGTTCACACTTCTCAAGAGGCTGATAATTGAGACAAGGTCCATGCATGGACCTTCCCCTTTCAACCATGGCAGGGCTGAGCACACATGATCCATGCAGCCGCATGCTCCAAAACTGATCTTGTGCTGTCCTTCTCTCACTTTTTGTCCCATATGCTGAGAGCCCTGGGGCAGAACTCTCGTGGTGCATGACAAGGGTGTGATGGGAGGCACTCCCCACCTGGTGAGGCACTTGGAAGTCAAAACACCCGTTTAATAACCTGAACTCACTGATTTTCACACCGAAGGCAGGGCCAACAGTGGTTTCAGATCTGCTTCAGTGTCCAGCTTTCCCATGAGGTGCAAGAATGGGGTCAGGGAAGGGTTGATGCACAGTCCAGGCCCTGTGCTGCAGGTGAGCATCAGCTGGAGAATCGGATTTATCTGCAGATCTGGAAATCTGGAGTGCTTCAAGACTGAAATTCCGGCATATGTAGAAACCCCTGTGCAAAACCTGTGTTTGTTGTCTCTTGAGAAGGGAAAGCATCAACCACAAAGTCCATAAAACACAGAGTTCTAGCAGGAGGTGTTGCAAACATGCTGGAGGACTGGTCTGGGGGCTCAGGTTTAGGTATGGTATGCTCTCTGATGTAGAACAGGCCTTTTTGCAGGGAGTATTATCACCTTAGACTTGTTTTCTGAGTGTTTTGAAGAATGAGGGACAGGATAGTAGCAAATGCTGAATACAAAGGGGAGGTCATCAAGGGACAGGCAGGTGGGACACATCCTCTGTATGGCAGGGTGTGTCCTCTGGACAGTCCAGAAGAGCCCAGTCTGGTGGCTTCTTTCTTGGGCATCTGAACACCTTCGAGGTACTTCAGGACTCTGAACTGCACCATGAAGGTCCAGTATAGATAGGACCAGTAGGTGTTGTCACAGGCAGAGAAAAGCATTTTCTCTGTGGTTTTGCTGCACAAGCTCCTCTTTTAGAATGTCTTCTTTTGTGTCTTTGTCCTCTCTGAAGTTTTTATGTGATTAGGAAGTGGCTGAGCTGGAAATTTCCTTGCTTATTTTTCAATGCTGTCAGCGCTCTGAGGGCAGTTCAGGAATGCTGATGGTCTGTGGAGAGTTGCTCTGTCCCTAGTCAGTTTGTCCCTTATTTTTGATTTCCCCTAGCAATCTGACAGCAAGTGGCCCCTCCTTTTTGATGGTCCCCAGCTTGAGCACCACCAGGATGCTGGAGCTTGGGGAACACATCCCTGGGCTGTTGCCCAAGAGGTCTGGTCATGGATGAGTGCAGCAAGTTGGTTTTACTCCAGTAATGGTGGGAGGCTGCCCTGCAGCTTTACAGGACTAATGAGGGGCATCAACACCTTTCTGTTGTGCTCCCTTGAGAGTGCAAGGAACATGCTGGGGACAGGATTGTGCCCAGAAACAGGGAATTTAAAGCTAGCCCTTGGTGACCCAGCATCAGGGACTGTTTATTCTGCAGATTCCAGCGAGGTGGGAGCTCTGATAATGTTCTCCTACTGTTGAAAAAGGTTGCCAAAAAAAGCATGCCCCTTTCTTCACCCTTGGTCAATGCTGGTCCTCGATGTTTTGCATGGAGTCGAGGGACTGTGTCTGCCTTTCTTCTTATTCTAACCTGTGATTGCACTCAGCTGAGTGCAGGATTGCCACATGGGTGGCTGGGGTCACACTTGGCACATCATAATACATCCCTTGGGTGCTTTCATATGCTCTGCAACTGTCCTGAGTTTGCTGTGCATCTGCAATAGATTTGTCTCAGACCCATCAGCTTTTCACTTGAAAGAAAAACCACAAGATCAAGTGGAGCCAGCATAAATGTTTGTCTTTAAACAGATTTCACCCTTGAAAACCACCTTCAGCCAGGCTGGGCAGCTGGTAATGTCCTTTCCCAACTCCCAAGCAGCTCATACCCAAACCCGAAGCAGCTTCACCTGTACTTGTGGGCAGCAGGTGCAGTGAGCACAGCAAGTTCTGGGGATGCTCTTGAGGGATTTCTGGCCTCACGACCTGGGTAGACTTCAAGCATCCTGCAGTGTGCATGAATCGCCAGCAACCTCACGGTCTGCTTTCAGCAGATTTCCAGGGATTTAGAGAGTATTTGGTCTGTCCATGCCAGTCTGTGACCTTTGGATTGTCCTTGGATTCCAGTGTTGATGACCAACCTTGGATCTACTTTCTAGTTCTGTGCCATAGCCAGAGACCCTTCTTGTGGTCAGCCAGCCAGTCAAAATAGTACAACTATGATTGCTTTAACATCGTCTCCAGAGACCCTGGAGAGGCAGCAGGAATCCAGCGGCCAGGAGGGGGATGCTTGTTGTGCATTTTGCAATAGGTCAGCTCTCACTGTAATGGGTGCAGAGATCATCTGCAATTTAACAAGCACTGGGAGTTTTTTGTTGGCTCTTGTAACCTTCCCCAGAACTTTCTGCCATGGGGTAGAGGATCAGTTCACAGCAAAATTCATGGCGGTAGCTCCTAAAATCTGCAATCTCCTGGGCCCCAACTGCTCCATCTTAAAAAATATATATGGACGGACCACAAAGAGCTGCAGAGGTACTTGGGACAAGGGATGGAGGAACAGGACACAGGCCTCTGGCTTCCCAGTGCCAGAGGGCAGGGAGAGATGAGATACTGGGGAGGAATTGCTGGCTGTGAGGGTGGTGAGGCTCTGGCACAGGGTGCCCAGAGCAGCTGTGGCTGTTCCTGGATCCCTGGCAGTGTCCAAGGGCAGGTTGGACATTGGGGCTTGGAGCAACCTGGGATAGTGCAAGGTGTCCCTGTCCATGGCAAGGGTTTAGAATGAGATAAGCTTTAAGGTCCCTTCCAACCCAGGCCCCTCTGGGGTTCCATGATTTTCGCCCCCAAAGTGAGGGTGAAAAACTACATCAGTACATGCCCAAATATGGACTTGATCGTTTGCTTTGTTTCTTGAGGCCAGTCCCATTAAAGCTACTGGATGGGGAGTTTTAGGCAGGGCAGTCGGTATAGGCTGGCCCAAACAGCCTCCTGGCCATTGGAGAACAAAATGCTGCTGAAACTGCATAAGGACGTAACTCAGTTAGTTTACAAAAAAAAAATTTGCCTTTTTTAAAAATAATAACTTTTTTTTAAAATGGAAGTTAAAAGCTGATACAGCAAAACTGGGAGAAAACAACACAGCAGGAATTTATAAAATACCAGCTTTTGTTTATCAGCCAGACAAGAACAATGTGCCTCTTTGTTTGCAGCACTGCTTATGCAGGAATAAAATAATAAATAAAAGGGCTGCTGAATGGGACTGACATAGTGTGCCTTCTGAAGGACACTGAATTACTAAGAGGAATAAATCATCCTTGGTTTACAAACAAACAGGCTTGCTGGTGTGCCCATCTCCCCAAGTGTAAGTCAGCTCCAGCTCACCCCTGGCAGTGAGCAGCTATTCCAGCCCTCTGGCCAGGTCTGGAGCTGGTGTAAACTGACCACAAATTCAGGTAAGGGCTCGATATGATCATATGGTCACCAGCTGATGGCAGCTCAGAAGCATATGGGATGTATCCTGGGAAGGCACATCCTTCCCAAGCTGCTGCTATGACAGCAGAGCACAGAAACCAGCACTGCAATTCCAGCATAACTCAGCAACCTCCCAGGAAAGGCTGATCCTGCCATGAGTAGTACCTGCTTCTTCTGGATTCTCGAGCCGGGATCCATAAAAATATCAAGGAGTGAGCCCTGTAAATTCCTTTGAGGTTTGGAATGTGTTGTTTGGCTCCTGCAGCATCTTCCAGCGAAGGGAGGGCTGATTCTTGGCAAAGAGCCCAGACCTCTGGTGGCCTCCATTGTGGCTGGATGCACCATGCCTGCTGCTGCTATCACAGCTCCTGGTGGGAAATTCCACACTGCCTGCAGGGCTTCTATTGCACTGGATTCACCAGGTGACCACGGTGGGTCAGCAGGAGCATGACCCAGCTAAGAGGGACATCAGTGCAGGTGTGTCCTCTGCCGACCTGTGCCTTCCACCTGTCTCCAAAAGCTCAGCAGAGAGGGTTTCCTTGATAAGATACAGGTGAGGGGGAACAGCCAGGTGTGTTTTTCCTGAGAGGTCCTAGGAGAGGATATAGGTGGAGATTGGGCTCTGAGCACCTCTTCACAAGGGCTGCATCTCTTCCAGCATCCCCAGAACACAAAGGTTAAGGGCAGGGAGCAGATGGCAGCCTGGCTGGAACAGGTTCTCCTCTATTCTTGTTTACCTACAAACCATATAAAATCATTTTCCTGCTCTCAGCTGCTTTCATGTGTGGCCCTGGAGCTGCAGGGACATGGGGAGACTGTCAGCTTGCTAAGGCAAAGCCTTTGATCATCTTACCTGGGTTTTACTGGGGTTGTGATCTCCTGGGGTTTCGGCTCCTGGATCAGGAGAAACTCATCCTCAGGTACTTCAAAGCTTGCTTTGGATGCTCTTCTGTATCTGTCTGCTCCCCAGCTGAGGACAGAGAGAGTGCTCAGAGAATTCCAGAAGTTACATCTGGGGAAGGTTGCAGACATGTGGGGAAAGAAGACAAAGAGGAACTCAGGATTTGGAGACAGTTGTAATGTGGATTGTCCTTGGTCAAGCTCTGTACTGTGAAGCTGCTTCTCAGCAATGGTGGTGGAGGGACTACCAAGCCCATCTCGTTCCACCCCCCTGCCATGGGCAAGGACACCTTCCACTATCCCAGGGGCCCCAAAACCCCAGTGTCCAGCCTGGCCTTGGACACTTCCAGGGATCCAGGGACAGCCACAGCTTCTCTGGGCACCCGCTGCCAGAGCCTCCCCCCCCTCACAGCCAGGACTTCCTAATTCCCAATATCCCATCTCTCCCTGCCCTCTGTCAGGGGGAAGCCATTCCCTGTGTCCTGTCCCTCCATGCCTTGTCCCCAGTCCCTCTGCAGCTCTCCTGGAGCCCCTTTAGGCCCTGGCAGGAGCTCTGAGCTCTCCCTGGAGCTTCTCTTGTCCAGCTGAACACCCCCAGCTCTCCCAGCCTGGCTCCAGAGCAGAGTTGCTCCAGCCCTGGCAGCATCTCCGTGGCTCCTCTGGCCTGGCTGCAGCAGCTCCAGCTCCTTGTGCTGTTGTTCCCAGGGCTGGGGCAGCTCTGCAGGTGAGGTCTTACCTGAGAGGAGTAGCTCATTTTTGCGTACAGATACTGATCCTTTGGAGGACAAACATGGGCACACTTACTCTCTAAATGTAGGCAACAGTGGACAGGGCTGATTATTCTAAACTTTGGAAGAAAAAGCAGTGAGGAACGTGGATATGAATCTGCTGGGGAGAGGAAATGGATCATGGATGGGAGCCAACCTAAGGATGCAAATGGAAAAACATGGGTACAGGTTTTCTTTCACAGATGGTGATTATGCAGATTTATCTAAAAGAATTTATCTTCTAAATGTTTTCTGGACACTAATGATGAAGAGCAGAGCTTGGCTTTGGCTCCAGTGGCCTGTAGAGGATATGATTTGAATTAAAACAGTCTTCATTAAAATGTTTGGGGGTTTTTTAACATGCAATTTTAGTGTAAGTGGAAGAGTGGAAAATTTTTTTCTGGTTGCCTTTCCAGTTATTTCAAGTATTAGTGATTATTATCTTAAGGAAATATTATCTATTTAAATATCATAAAACTACTTGATTTTGTCCTTGCTTCCCCCCACTACTTAATCACTTGTAATAATCTAGAAAAAAAAAAAAAAACACTGGTGGGTTATTCTTTTTAGTCTTTCCCTTTCTTAATTTTCTTCCTTGATAGTTTGGCAGCATTTCATTTAGACAATCCGATTCATTGCTTCACCCATCTGGTTGTCAGTTTTTCTCCACTTAATTCTCATGGTCTTCCAGTTGGGAAAGGAAAACAACTTTAAAGAGCACCATTACAGGGCAGCAAAAGTTAACTGAGGGTCTTTGGATCAGACTGAAAAACGAGAGCCTCCTTTGGCTCATCTCAGTAAAGATGAACTGGATATAAAGTTCATCGTGTCCTGTTAAGTAGCTGTTGGCCAGAGCACAGGATTGGTCTAGGTCAAGGCTTTGATGTTGTTACTGGAGCTGTCTTGGAGGCAGTGTGTGACTGGGACTCCAGACAGGAATTAAGTTCAATAACGGAGGATGATGAGAAGAAGTAACAGGACACAAATGTATACAGATTTTTAATTTCTGTAAATTTATGCTTCTTCTAACCAGTATTGCACAGAGCAGAGCAATACCTGCACTGCTCACCTGAGTATTTCAGCTCACCTTCCTTCCTCTTCCTGGACCTCTATCTCTCCATGGGTAAGAACCCACAAAACCTCTTCTGAGGTCCAAGAGAAAACTCCATCAGCTTTCAAAGGAGGCCCAGCTAAAGCACTCATGCATGCCCTGAGCCAAGGTCCTGCCGGGCAGTGTCCTGCAGAGTGACCCCGAGCCTGGGTGACAGCGCCTGCTCTGTGCTCCCAAGAAGAGGAGGTAGCTCTGCAGACACAACTCCCAGAAAAGCTGTCACGTCCCTGCATCTGCAGGCTTGGCTTTGGTCACAGAAATCATGGAAGGAAATATGTACAGTGTGTAGCTGTGCTGCTGCTCTCCTGGGGATGGATGTTCTACCATGACAGCCTTCAAGGGTGTTACAGAATCATGGAACATTTTGGGTTGAAAGGGACCTTAAAGGCAATCATGTTCCACCCCCTGCCGTGGGCAGGGACACCTTCCACTATCCCAGGGTGCTCCAAGCCCCATCCATCCTGGCCTTGGACACTGCCAGGGATCCAGGGGCAGCCACAGCTGCTCTGGGCACCCTGTGCCAGAGCCTCCCCACCCTCACAGCCAGGAATTCCTTCCCAATATCCCATCTCTCCCTGCCCTCTGGCACTGGGAAGCCATTCCCTGTGTCCTGTCCCTCCATGCCTTGTCCCCAGTCCCTCTGCAGCTCTCCTGGAGCCCCTTTAGGCCCTGGCAGGCGCTCTGAGCTCTCCCTGGAGCTTCTCTTGTCCAGCTGAACACCCCCAGCTCTCCCAGCCTGGCTCCAGAGCAGAGGGGCTCCAGCCCTGGCAGCATCTCCGTGGCTCCTCTCTCCTCATGTTTTATGAGGAGCATCTCTACAGAGCAGGTGTAGATACAGAGTGACTTTGCCCCATTCCTGACAGCCCTCAGTGGAGAGTGCATGGAGAGAACAGCCTGGCCTTGGCAACACAGCAGAGTTGGGAAGGAGGAGAAAGGAAGGAGCTGTGTCTGGCTGAAGGTCTCAGGAACCTACAGAGAGGCACAAGATGGTCATAAACAGCTGTTCTGGCAAGGAATCTCAAAGCTCTCCACAGCTCCCTGACAGGAGGATGGCAGCCAGGGGAGGGTTGGGCTCTGTTCCTAGGAAACACGAGACAAGACAAAGGGAAATGGCCTCAAGCTGTGCCAGGGGAGGTTTAGTTTGGAAATTAGGGAAGATTTCTTCCTGGAAAGTGTCCAGCCCTGGCACAGCTGCCCAGATCAGTGTAGGAGCACCCACCCCTTGATAGGTTTAAAAGCTGTGTGGATGTGGCACTTGGGGACACGGGTTAGTGGTGGTCTTGGCCGTGCTGGGGGCACAGTTGTACTTGATGTTCTGGAAGGTATTTCCATCCCAAGTGATTCTGTGATCAATAACAAGACTTCAATGATTTTTACAAAGCCCTTTATTTTTCATCTTAAGGCTTATAAAAACTATTACTCAAAACCAAAATGTTTAAAACTTTACATATATACATTATGAGAAATAAATTATGTTTTATGTCATACAAAAACCACAATATACACATAGGGCTTTGAAATTTCTCTAAGTATGGCATGGCAACAAGTCACAGATACTTACCAAAGGCTTCAGTTATTGAAGTCTTTACATAAAACCATGAAAAAATATCCCCAAATGTGCTTGCTTTGGTTGGATTGAAGCTCTACAAAAACTGAAGAGATTTGCAGGCCTCAGAAGGACTTGCTAAGACTTCAGAACTCAGTGCACCACCTGGCAACACCATTTTTGAGATTGCCTTTCTGCATGCCAAAGGCTCAAGGGTTGTTATACCAATTCTCCTTCCAAAAAGAAAAAAAGAAAAAAATAGCAACAAGCAACCAACCAAAACAAAACCTAGTTCACCACCTGACAAGGTCCACTCTGCTGCAGCAAACAAGACAGCTGTAGAGTCTGTCCAACTCAAAGCAAAGCCAAGATCACCTGGGACCAGGGAATCCAACCAGGGTGTTGTGACAATGAGGGCAGGATGTTTGGCACTTCACTCAAAAATAAGGTCTTAATTATGCATTGGTACTACAACAGCATCTGAGCAGAGGGGAACACATTCTCAGCAGTTAAAAGGAGTGGTGCAAAGCTCTCCTGAGGCAGCATGGTGCATCACCTTCCTCCATCCCTGCGGTCAGTACCACAGCAGCTGCTCTTTGCCCCTTAAAAAGGGATCCACACTGCAGACACTGACCAGGCAGTGAGGAGCAGCTGCCACCACCACCTGCACCATGTCCTGCCCCAGGTACAGGGAGGACAGGTCACTGCCTTCTTATCAGGGCAAATACCAGGTAAACAGACCTTTCAGTATCAGAGCAGATTATTTTTAAGGCAAGCAAAAGACAACTTGAAGTTAAGTGGCATTGTGCTTATCCCCACCCCTTCCCTGGACAACCCCACACACCTGACCTGTGCTGGTCTCACCTCCCCACAGCCCACAGTGCTACTGGACCATGGTAACTCCTACCCTAGGTGCTAATTTGTTCTTGGCAGCTCTGTCACCCGCAGTCTGATGGGCAGTTAGCATGGTTGTTTTCTCAACTCCACTGGCAGGCAGACCAGAAGATCATTGCTGAGGTCTCAGTCTGTAAAGATCTCACCCACAGTCCTAGTTAATGGGAGCAGGGAAGGGAAAATGCAGCGTGTAACAGGTCAAGGTATGGTTAAATGCACAAATCAGGTTCCTTGGGAAAGGGAAAATGGAGTTTTAGTTATTCTAGGTCTGGGACCACAATTGCTCCTCAGTTTCTTGCATCCAGTCCAAGACATTTTGTCCTGAAGGGCTAGTTTCTTTAAGTGCTACCAAGCCAGATTTTTCCCAGAGCATCTTGCCACCTGCGTGGTCTTCATGCATCTAAGTTGCTTGGTTGTGAGTCTTTAGGGAAGACTTCAGAGCAGATTTGAGACAGATCTGGGGAAAACAGAGAGGAGAAAAATATCTGGTAAAATGCAGAAATTAAGAGGAGTAATAAAGAATTTCTAAGAACTTCTGGGACGCTAAGAACAGGTTTGGACAGCACAGGTTGGTGTCCTATTCTGTCAAATCTGCACTTTGCCCAGTAGCTATTCAGTGAGAGCCTGAAGCAGACATTATGCAGGCTGCAAACAAAAATTACAGGGCTTGAGCTAGACCCTGCTGGAGCAGCTCCATTTGGGATGGACAGATGTTTGCAGGCTCAATCTCCAAGGAGGGAACTATAATATTGCACTGACTTGGCAGAAACAGAGAGCTGAACAGCAAATAATCACTCATGATTTCTGGGAGGAAGGATCATTTCCTAGAAAAAATGGTGTGCTGGAACTGAGCTGAGCTCCTCTGCCTTGTGCACAAGCTGCACTGCACGAGCAAGCAGGAAGGGCACATCTGCCAGCAATTCTGTTTTATGGGGGTTACCAAGTAGCATATCAAAACAGCCTTTTATTGTACCTGCAGGAATGTTTACTCAATCTTTCGAGGCTTGTGGCAGAGCAACAAGTTTTTGCACAGGGGTTTCATTCACAGAATTGTTTGCTACCGTGCATAGCACAGCTTGCTGGTTTCTGCCAAACCTGGAAAGGGATCAGCTCGCATTTCTGAGCTGAGCTCTGCTACCCAGGAGGGCTGTGCAAAGCTTGACTTCCACGGGGCTCTGCTAGCCCTAACAAGCACTCTGTCCTCTGGATTAGAAGTGACAAAGCTCCAAGTCTACAAACTGAAATTTAAGAGAGGGCAAAAGGCTGGGCTGAACCCAAAGGAGAGTGTCATTTAGTCAAATGAACAGGGATTCATTCAAAACATGACCGGAGGCATCTGAGGCAATCAGGTTGTCACTACCGGGACCAGACTTTCTGGGAAGTCATGCTCTGAGGACTGCTCTAGGTGTCTGGGAAGTCCCCAGAGGTTAAGCAAGGCTGAGATGCTTTGGCAGTGGCAGAGTTTGTACTCTCCTGAACCAGAGGAGTTCAGCAGGCCTGGAGATGAAGCTGTACAAGTCGGGGCTGCAACACCATGGCAAGTCCTCAGCCAAGTCTTGCTCATGCAGTTAAGCTCAAGCTTTACCAAAGATATTTCTTGGCAGCTCAAGGTCTTCTACAAGACTGAAACGATCTTTGAGGCAATGCCCTGCACTCCTCCCAGCTTCCCCCTGCTTCACAGGGTAGTAAATGGATGCCTCTTACTTCCCTTTCCACTACTGCACAGGTCTGGGGCATTGGTGGAACCTCATTTTAGCACCTGCCAGTTAGGACCAAGGACTGTGCTACACCCATTTGGCAGTAAACATGTAAAGGTACAAGGTGACAATCCAAGGTCAGAAGGGAGGATAATAACACCTAGTTAGCAATAGATATGGCATTTAAAGTCTGATAGCTGTGAATCTTGGGCTAGAATTCATTCTCTTTTTTGAAAGAAAAAGAGGTTTCAGGAGTCTAAAGAAAAAAACAAGGCTCCACTCATCCCAGCACAGTCACATGCAGACAGAATTTCTCTTGGCTGATTTCCATACCTTTTCTGCCATTGCTCTGTGCACTTCACAAACCAGAGCTCTTTGCCAGGAGATATACCGGTTAGCTGGGAGTCCTCCACACAGAAAGCAAACCTAGGAGGAGTCAGAAGTCAAGGTACCTGCTGTCTCCATGATTAGCAATTAACAATTAATACAGATTGCAGCTAATTCTAGGACAAGTTGTTTGATTAGACATCCATCCCACAGAGCATCTTGATATACCATTGGCCTGTTGGATGGCTGTTTTATTTCCTACTTCAATATTTTAATTGGGGATCTTTGCTTCTACTACCCCTGTGTTTCATAGAAGACAGAATGCAGAATACCTTACAGATGACAGGTTATGCTTACTTAAAGTGGTGAGAAATGTGGGAAATTGTCACTGCCACCTGCTGTTTTTGACAGATCTGGGTTACCTTCAGAACAACATTAACAAAAGATGTGGGAGTGCAGATGTGCTTGGCAATTTTATTACTTTTGAGATGCTCAGGTAATTTTCCATTTGCAGAGAATCATAGACTCAGAGAGTGATTTGGGTGGGATAGGACCTTAAAAATCATTCCTGCTGTGGTAGAGAATCTTCCACTGGAATTCTATGGCCAATTCTGTGATCCAGGGATATGGGTTGGGGTTGGAAAGGCCCTTAAAGGTCCCCTAGTTCCAAACCCCCTGCCAGATATCAGGGGGTATCTGAAGGATATACCAGAAGGAGCAATGTAGTGCTCAAGGAGTTGGTGCCACCATGTTACTCGTTGCAGTTTTAGGTCCTGCTGGTTGTGCCAAATCAGCACATTAAGCCTGTAAATAATAGCCGTGACCATCCATGTTTTAGTACTTTTGATGCTCAGTATTTTAACCCTTCAGGTGTGACCTAAATCACCTTGAAGCAGGTAAATTTAGTCACCAGGGATGTCACAGTATCAAAATGAAACAAAAGAACATCCCAGGTCTTCTCTGTGGTGACCAGTTTTCCTTAAAGCCTGGTTTGCAGCCCATGAGGAAGCATTAGCTGGTGGCACTAAAAATGAAAGGCAACTCAGGATACCAACTACATTCAAACCACCAGCTTTTCTTTCTTTTCTTTCTAGGTTCTGGGTGTTTCTCCTTCTGGTTGAAGTTTTGGGTCAGTTCACATGCAGCCTAGCACAATTATTACCTCTGTTGTGTTTCCCCAGATTTCACACGTATTCGTCTGATGTGGAGCTCCTGGGATGAATTCATGGGCCGGTACCAGTAGCTCCTCAGCTCTTTCCACAGATCATACCACGACTGAGATGTTCCCTCCCAGGTGAGCTTTATTTTCAGAAGTTCACCTATGTCCTCCTCAGTATAGACCAGGAAGGTGTTCGTAGCATTTAGGCCAATTAGATCAAGCCTGGAAGAGAGGCAGAGACTCAGCATTTTTTCCTCATGGAAGCATGCCAGGTGCTCCTGTGTTCCATGCCAGGAGTTTAACAGAGCCCTTGCAGCTTATCAAGTGCTGCACGTTCAACTGTCACCAGTAAATTTCTGATTACACCAAAGTGTAATTATCTAGTTTCAGATAGCTGGGTCAATACAACACATCATGGGCTTAGCTTGGCCAGCCTTCCATAACTAAAAGTTGGGTTTCATGCCTGGTCTTCCTTCTGGGAGAGGCTAAAGGAGGTCAACAGTGCCTCCGGAGATATTTCAGACTGCATCCAAGTTGTGGAGGGGAAAAGCAAAACAAGCAAACAAACAAAAAACACACACAAAAAAGCAATGAGCCATGAAGGCTAACATGTAGAGGACCCGGCACATTAAATTGTTCTCAATTCATCCAGTAATAAATTATAATTAGGTTCCTGAATGAAAAGCTTTTTTGAAAGGTGATGAAGTGAGGCTGCTAGGCAATGCCAGAGAAGAAAGAATGTTGCGATGCTATGTAGGCCCTGTGGCCTTCTTAGGTGAAGACACAAAAGGCAGGTTACTTACATTTCCAAAGAGAGAGGCTCAGAGTCCCCATTGGTGCCATGGAGGGTGACAGAGAAGGTGGGATCAACCTCTCCCGAGCCCTTATAGCTGAAGACATGCATTTTCATCTGGTAGTGGTAGACTGGAGAGAAAGGGGAGAGAAGAGTTCGAACCAACTGTGTTGAAAGAAATGTTGCTCAGCACTGCTGAGTGAAATAGTGTTGGCTAGCAAAGACCAGACCCTTCCTGGAGAGAGCAGCACTGATCACTTTTTCCTGTCCCTACTGATTACAAATTTGAGTTTTACACAACAACAGCAGCAGGTCCACTCTGGGGAAAGCTCCCCAGACCTTACACTACTCTGAGGTTGAGTTCTACAAGCATGGCAGGTGAACTGCAGTCCTGCTCAAAAGGCAGAATGTTCCTGTGGGTTGATTCCACAGGGAGGAAGGAGCACCTTAATGCCACAGGAGAGCAGTGCAGCCAGGTGCCGGCAGGACTCCAACACCTGGAGCTGCACGGCTTTGGGGTGATGCCACTCCTACACATACAAACCCTTCCCAACCCTCACTCTGGGAGGCTGCTCCCGCAGGGAGGCCGGGCTCCTCCTGGAAGGGGAAGCATACCTTTGAAAGGCATGTCAGCCCTGGTTTTCAGGTACATCTTGCTGTTCCTCTTGTGCCGTATCCTGCGGGCGTTGTAGCCGATGCCGTTGCAGCGGTTCTTGCGGCAGCTCAGGCAGATGCCCTTCTTGAAGCGGCTGGAATCAGTACACTGAAACGCGAAGCTCTGCTTGTCCTGGTTCACCAGGGAGTCCACAAAGAGGTGCACGGACCGCTCGTGCTCACACTTAACAACTTCACCAATTGCTAGAGAGGCAGAGTTGCAAGGGATACACTTGGTTTAAGCAGTTGTCACCCCAGCAGCCCATAAGATAAAATGAGCTATGCCTCTCTGCAGCCCAACGTGAGCTCAGTGTGGCCAAACTTGAACAGTTTTCCAACAGCAGCAATTCAGGAGGTTAGTGGAAGATGCTCACTTGGTTCCTACCATGAAGAGTTTTAAGAGGATTCTAGCCCCAGCATAAGATCATAGATTATGATCAGGTGTTGGAGTGAGAATATGCTGCTTTCAGGATTAAAAGCAGGTATAGTTTCTAGAAACTATCTCCAGTAGTACAGATAGTTTAGAGGAAAAAGTTATTTTCTTTGCGTTTATAGAAAAGACTATCCCCCAGCATCAACCCAAGTCCATTTGTGAGAAGTCTACATCGACCAGAAGAAAAGTACTTAATGAGAACTTACTCCCATAGGCAATGGCTCCCAAGACATCACTTAGGCCACAGCCAGGCTGGAAGTCTCCCCCATTGGGATAGATGTCAATGTGTCCTACAGGCATCTGGATCCCAATGCTAACACCCAGTGTTTCCCTGGTGTAGGTATGAAGGACATCCACAAAGTTGGCATCATCGGGGGAGAGGCGCCTGCTGGGGTCCACTCCTTCAAACATGGGGCCAGCGGGATCCAAGCCTGGAGTCAGAGAAAGAACACAAGGTGCCAGGTAAGAAATTGGGCTGTTTCATACAGAATATAGCCAGGAGCCTGCTGCTGGCAGCTGTCCTCACCAGCTGATACACAGACAGTCCCAGCCTCATTGCTGGTACTATCCCCCAAGACCTCTTCACCACGGACTCCCTGATGGAACAAATAAAGATGTCCCATTCCACTTTTGGGGCAATACAACCCAATAGTAGCACCATGATCAGAATGCCTGTTGGAACTCTTCACCAGGTCATAGTGAAGGGATGCTTCAAGAGGCAGCTCCAAACACCAGAAGAGTTTTAACAGCCAAGGGACAGCTGGCAGCCAAAGCTGCCCCAGTGTCATTTCTCGGACTGCACATATCACACAATTTAGGCAGAAGCCAGGTAATCCCTGCATCTGAGATCCCATGATGGGTTTGGAATGCTGTGTTAACCCCTGAGCCTCACCCCAACCTGAAGATGCACTCCAGGGCCATTCTGCAACTTAACTGTTGGGTGATTTTTTTCCTGATTAACTAAATGCACACATTTATTGCTAGGCTCTGTGGAATTCTCACTGCCAGTGTCACATTTAAATGTTTAATGCAACCTTTTGTACTATGCCCTAAGTTCTCACATGTTGAAATCAGCTTTCCTCTGGAGCTGGAAGCGAACTCTTCAGATATTTCCAGAATGAGGGGTTGGATTTCTTAATTTTTTTTTTTTTTTAAATCAGGCATCTGTGGGACAAACAGCACCCAATGGCTCTCGCTTCCATTAGTTTATGAGCTATTATTACAAAAACACTGTCACTCAGAGAAATGGGATTTGGATAGTAAGAGTTTGAGCTGGGCTTGTTCCGAACCTACATTTAAATTCAAATAAACCCAAGATCAGTTTGTCCTGGGTAAGGTTTTTTCATTGAAGCCCTGCTATATTTGGTGAGAAGAGACCTGTGCTTTCCACTGCTGACACAAGTAGAAAACTTTCATTTCTGGAAGAATAACACCAAAACAACATTGTAGCAACACAGGAAATGAGCCTCTTCGGGGAAACTCACTGCCATGAAGGACAGGTGAGATATTGTTTAAAAAGCCACTTGCCTGTAATTCTGCCTATAGTCCCATGGACATGGTTACCAGCAAAGCCAGCCACATGGGCACCCAGGCTGTACCCAATCAGGTGGACGTTCTCAAGCTTGAAGAGAGGGTTTTCCTGCAAGGAAAAGAAGGTATTATGGTTTGATCCCTTGTCTTTCAGGGCATCTGGTGCTGCTTCTGACTGCAGGAATATAAAGTCCAGTTCCAAGAAGAGATTGGATGGAGAGGACAGATAAACATGCTTTGTTTTGTATTTTATCATGACAAATGGGATGGTTTGGGTGGCACTTGTGGTTTGCTCATGTTCCAACCCCAATTAGGATATTCTTTATCATAAAGAATAAAACTTTCTCCTCAGAGCTGCCAGCAGACTCTGCACAGTCTGTGGCCTCAGGCTCCAAGTGCAGTACCATGGAGCTCTCCTCTCCTTCCCCAGCCTCCTGCCAGCCAGCTCTGACTTTGAATGCTTAACTCCTGAGTGCACATTGCTCAGGCAGAACTCCCAAATCTGAACTGCACTTCAGCACCACTGACCCTAGCAGGCTGCAAGGCAGCATCTCCCAGGGAGGCAGGGCAGCAGCAGCTATGAGCCATCACCCTGCCAAGCCCTGAGATGGGTGTTACACCAGAGCCTGCCCCACTGGTGAGCCTTGGAGCTGCTGAGTGCTCTGTAACCTTGTGCAACAGTCCCTCACAAGCATTACAACAGAAGCTGCTCTTAGCTTGCATTACCTGTAACCAGTCAAGCAGCCTTGCTATGGTTTTTCCAACAATCTGGGTGTTGTTCACGGCATCGGTGTAGAGCTGGTGGGCAAGAGAGAGCCAGTCCACCACAACCACATTGGCATCCTTCTCCCTCTCTTGCAGAGCAGACACCAAGCTGTCAAGCCAGGTTTCAAACATGCCACTCATCTAGAAAGAGATTCAGGTGTCAGTTTCCAGCTTGCAGGACCAAGATGACACATCCACAGTCAAGTTATTTGTATGTCATTTACATATTCTGCTCCAGCTGCATGCTGCTCCTCTGCAAGCCCCACTACTTCTCAGCGGTGCAGTAAGAGTATGCATGCAATAGAGTAAGAAAAACAGGTTTTGAGAGACTCTGGCTGTAATTACCCACTTTCCTTTTAGGGCAGGAGGGAGAGGCGTTCATTACATGCCACCTTATCGCACTTTTTCTCAAGAGTTTCAGAAATTCTGATGGATTGCAAAATTATACGCCAGACCTGGCACTGCTGTTTGCGCAACCCCTGGCAGAGCTGATAAGTCCCCTCATGCCACACACTTGGCCTCATCAAATGCAGAATTAAAAAGCTTGATAAAGTCTGTGTGCCCTCGTGTTTCTTTATCAAGGAGACCAGATAGCAGACATCAGGGCTGGGCACTCAGCTATAATTACAGAAAGTCTATACATGTGCCTGTCAAGTCAAGTGTCACATCCATAGTGGTCAGTCAGTTGGATTTTAGTACCACATTCACATTATACAGATTATACTATGATGTGATCTTGAGTGGTTATGAATGAGTTGGGTGGTTTCAGGGACCTCAGGTGCAGCTATGAAGAGACCATTGTGCTCCGAACATGAAAAGTTTCCCCAAATTCCTGTTTTCATAGAATTCTAGAATGGTTTGGGTTGGAGAGGACCTCAAAGACCACCTCGTTTCAACTCCCCTGCCATGGACAGAGACATCTTCAACTAGTCAGGTTATTCAAAGTGCCATTCAGCCTGGCCTTGAACAACTCCACGGATGGGGCAGTCACAGAAATTGCTGAAAATAAATATTCTGGAGGCACAGCCCATTGCAGGGCAGTTTGCTCTCTCTGAGTAGGCAGACCGAGCACTGCCCAGGATTCTTCACACTTACCGTCCAGCCGTGAATGATGAAGAAGGTTTTAGCTGTCACGTTGAACTTGCAGTCCTCCAGGCACTGGCGCTGGCCGATAGCGAGCGTGCAGCCGTCCTCACCGGCGTCCGGCGATGAGCGCACACCGAACCTCACCCGCGCCTTCTGCGCCGGCACACGCTCCGCGCTGCCATCTGCGAGCCAGCGGGAGAGAAGGGTCAGCAAAGCGCCTCCGAACCCGCCTGCCCCGGGACGGGACGAACCCGCTCCGCGGCTCCCCGGGTCCCGCGTGGGACCGCGCTCACTCACCTCCTGCCGCCGGCAGCGCCGCCTCCGCGCCCCGCGCCGCGATGCAACAGGACACGGCGCTGCACAGCAGGAGGAAGAGCCTGCTCATGGCTCGGCAGGACGAGCGGACGGAGGGCTGGAGCCGGGAAGGGATGAATGGATGGACACACGCTCGGACGAACGCGCGGTGGCGGCGGCGCCGCTTTAAGAGTGCAGCGGGGCGGTGCTCATGGCACGATGGGGCGGGGCCAGCCCGCGGCTCCCATTGGTCACGCCTTCCCAAACGTCACCGGCAGCATGAATGGGAGGCCACGCCCCCTCGGGGGTCCCCGGTTGTGCCCCGTGCCGATAGCCCGAGGGGCACAGCGACATGCGGGGGGTTCAGGGGGTGTCACAGCGAGTCCCCAGCGCTGATACCCCGAGGGGCAGAGCGACATGCGGCTCCGCGAGGGGCACTGGCGGGAGTTCGGGGAAGGGGGATCACGGGTCCCGACCCAGGAGCCAGTGCGGGTGTGTGATTTCCATCTCCACCCGTGGGAACCCCCCAGAACTTTGGCACTTGGGGCCTCCGGACCTAACGGGTACAAGATGCTGTCCGAAGGGCAGGCATTGCCCGACTCGCAGCCTACCACCTTCTGCAGTATGTTATTGATACCAAAAATTAACCGTTTATTCCATTAATATTTTTGAACTCAAAAATGAACCCTTTATTGCTACTTTGTAATTACCCCTATATTTACCAGTTACTGATCCGTGACAAGTTATTTCATTTTATACCGCTGCTCTCTCACTGCGCTGTGTAGGAAGTCATCATGTTCTGGGGACAGGAAGGAAGGAAGGAAGGAAGGAAGGAAGGAA
>VZRM01000247.1:257979-277468 GCA_013397955.1 Grantiella picta | reverse complement strand
AGGGAGGGAGGGAGGGAGGAAGGAAGGAAGGAAGGAAGGAAGGAAGGAAGGAAGGAAGGAAGGAAGGAAATGGGAAACCGGGTGTACAGGTACAGGAATTATTTTAGCCCTCATTAAATATAAATTGAGATCATTAATCTGACTTTTTGGCTGTGTTTTTCTGGGGTATTCAGCTTGTACCCCACACCTCAGTTTGCACCCTATGGCCCAGACACCTCCTGACTCTGGGTGGATTGGCAGTTGGACTAGATGGTCAATGTGGGTCACTTCCAACTGAAATATTCTATTCTATTCTATTCTATTCTATTCTATTCTATTCTATTCTATTCTATTCATTTTCTCATGGCTCTCTTATATGTGACAGGTTGTGGCTGGGGACTGCTGCTCTTCTCTTTGGGGATCATTCCTAGAACCTCTTAATTTCTGACTCTGCCGGATGAATACATATTCCAGTATCTCTTCTTTCTAGAGGCTGGAGATGATGTTCATGCTCCTCAGGGAGCATGGGATTGAGCAGAATGCCCTGAGGATGCAGCCTCTCCTCTGCAGCTGTGTGGTCGCTCTGGAGGAGCAGCATCCTGACAGCACTGACCAAAAAAAGAAAGTATCTAGATTTCTCAGCTGCTGGAGTAAGTCCACTACTGAACTGCTGGACTAAGTCCACTACTGGACTTACTCCTGCAGGAAATGAATCAGCTAAGCCTCATCACCAAACGCCTCACCATTTAAAGAAATTTCTGGTGCCAGCAAACCCCTCCAGACTGCTGACCACCATGACATTATTGTGGTTTAACCACATGTTCTCATTCTCCTTCTGTTGTCTCTTGCTATTGTAAAGCTCCTTCTTTTGTTTGTGCAGCTCCCAAGCTCTAGGAGGAGAGCCCTGGTCTTTGCCTCTGGCGTCCAAGAATGACAGTAGCAGTGAGAATAGCTTAGCAACAGCAAGGAAAAGGTGCATCCAAATAATTCCTGGCAGCTTCGGCCGAAAGGTGATGATCATCCAGGGAGATGCTCAGGATCTGTTGTGATGGGCATTGTATCAACTCACAGAGTGTGACTCGGCACTGACCTCTCTATAACCCTCATGGCCTGGGGGGAAGGAGGCTCCCACCCAGAGCTGCTGGAAAATAGGAGTTTGTTATGCCAAATAATTTTAAAGAAAAATTCCTAGTTTTGATTAATTTTTCACTGGGAAAGATTTCATGGCTCCCAGATGGAATTTCTGGATATTGTAGTAAGTAATAAATAATAAACCAGGGTAAAATGGATAGCAATCTACTTTAAAAGACATGGAAGCTCAACAGTTACAGCACTTGTAGGGATGTCGGAGGCCTTAACTCAGCAGCTGGTGTGAGGAAGGCAATGCCTGCAGAGATAGTGACTTTTCTTGGAGGTGTCTTTCTGGCTCTATTCCTCTCTCCCTGGCTCCATTCCTACGTGATTTCCTAAAGGCCTCAGTTCAGTCCAAAAGCAGAAGAGGAATGTTTTTGAAATCATAAGCATTTTTATAGGAAATGGAAAAATGTTCCACTCAGCTGTAGTCACAAGCTCTTTGCAGGTGGCTGCTGGGTGGCTGAGTCTGGTTTCTTCTTCAGCACCAGATATGGTGAGTCAGAGCAGAGTCATGAAATGTGGAGGTAGAAGGTACATGAGAGGAGTCAAGCTTCTTTTGGTAGCAAAAAGCTAAAATCAGTAAAATATGTAAATTAAGATGCCCAAATATTTAAAGGTCTGGAGTCTGCTGGTGCTCTCAGGGAAGGACTAGACAGGTTTTGCAGCTACATCATTTAATTTGAGAGGTTTCCACACCCATGCATCCATCAAGAAGACACTTTCAATGCTGTTTCTATACCAGAAGAAAATCTCAAACGTGTGTTATGGTCAGCATCTTCTGCAGGAGCTCAGCATTCCTGACAGAAAGGACTTCAAGGAGACTGAAGTCAGAAGACTTTTGCAAAATAATTGTCATTAATGCTTCTTTTTCCCTTTCTTTAAAATTAGCATGTAGACCCCTCCTTTCCTTGCAGAAATGGCCATACCATCAAAGAGCTGAGCGTTAGAGGGAAAGGGAAAACCCTTCATCATCACACCACATCTTTAAAAACCTGTAAAGGTAGAGTAATTCTGGTGTGAGAAGTTCTGGAGATAATAAGGGAAACTAACAGCAGCCTTTTGCATTTACATCACTGTCAGCATTATATCTCCTATACTCCCATGGATCACCTGCCTTGGAAAGAGCAGCAGAGAGAATTTTGTGGCCCAGGACAGGGTACCACCGCTGACATGAGCAGCTGCAGGAGGGATTTGCACACTGTTCCTGTGGCTAAGATTGCATCCCTTTGCATTGACATCACTGGGAAGGCACAAGTGGAACTCTCAGCCACTCCTGTCAGGGAAAAATTGTGGCTCTTGGGTTTGTGAGGTGCTGGTTACTGAAAACAATGGCACAACAAGCAGAGTCAAAGATGCTCCCTTTAAGGATTTCTCATTTGAACAGTCTAAGGATTGATGTCATGGCTTTAGGTCAGATATTCAGTGTCAAAGAGTGCATTTAGAAACCTGAGAATGTTTTACCCACCCTCCATTCTTCCTGCCTGGTTCTTTCCTATTTTCATCCTATTTCTCCAATGAAAGATGGAGTAGGATTTACAGAAGGAGGGGATAGAAAGGGATCGCTCTGGTTTTTATTCTTTTAGTTATAAAACAAATATTATTTTCATTACAAAACACATGCAGTAGAATTCAATGGATTTGGTGCTGGTTTCCTGCATGGCTCCTTCTGCCTAATTTGTTTCTGGGGCGATGGGGGAGGAGAGGTAGAGAACAAGATGAGAGAGGGAAGGGCTGCTCAGACGGCAGCAACCTCGGGGTGTGCTGACCTGGGGCGAAGGTCTGGAAACAACTCCCACATTGGATGGGGGTGCAGAGCTGACTGTACCACAAGGAGTCTGCAGTCCTGGAGAGGCAGCTCTCCAGTGAAATATCATCCTGGGTTAATCCTTGTATCACCCTGTGCCTTCTCAGCCCAGGAACTCTTGGTTTGTTGTCAGCCCATCATACCACAATTATTTTATGCTTAGTGCTTGCTGCAGAGGGGGGACATATTATTTCTGTGGCACAGTTTCTGGTCTGGATGTTTTTGTTCTGAGAGCATCAAACTGGGGTGAAAACAGGCCACGGTGTCTTTGTTTCACAGCCACTCCTAACCCCACAAAGTTTTGCCTCCCCTCCTCAGCCTTTCAAATACATCCCCTCTATGAATATGCTTTATAGGACCAATGCTTCATAGCCCTGTCTAAGTTTGTTTGCTTACAGAAGAGGCTAATCTCTACCAAGTTATGAAATCAGCTCACATGCTTCAGTGGCCTTACCCACTATTGATATCCCCGTTCGATCCCCCTTGAGCTCTCTTTGTTGGAGGTAACCCCTTCTCCCATTCCTTCTAAGCTGATTTCTTAAGCCACCTCATTCAAGTCCCACATCCCCATGGTATTTAGATGTAGTAAAAATGACTGGGGGGAAAATAAATGGCAGCCAGTGAGCCCACTAAACTGTCTGACTATTAATGGTCCTGTTAGTTGCAAATTTACTTTACCACAAAGCCCCCAGCATGTAATCCTTAGATGAATGCCTTTGATTGTGAGGGAATATTTACAGCTGACCCTGCCAGCAGTCTGCAAACCTGCAATGGGCCTCCTGTCCCACATTAAATCCGCTGGCATCTGTTCCTGGGTTCTTATCAAGCACATGCTCTGTTGGTGCAGTGTTTGGGCTGTAGTGCTCGCGGATACGGTGGGCCTTGAAGAATAAATCCCCACATTCCTGCAAAATGCTAATTCTTATGAATGTTGTCACACAGGGTTACAGTTTGTACCTGTCTCCAGGCATCGCCATCCACTGGGAGGTTCCCAGGAGGCTTTGATCCCTGCTGGCTGCCCCCTCCCCATGGCAGGACCCCTGTCCTGCTGCTGGACCACCCTTCACTATGGACAAAATTCTTCTTACTTCTTCAAACTTCTTCAAACTTCTTCTGCTGTTTTCCCAGACTTAATGTATGAGCAACATTAAGTGATTTTTATGATGGTTTTAATCTCTTTTCACCCCTACCCATGTCTCGCATGAGTCCCCAGGTTGCTGTGAGACACTTAAGTGATCTTATCTTCCTTCAGCCCCAGCAGGGCTGTGCAGGACCTCAGGCTGGAAGCCTGACGCCTGTTCGCTGTGCCCAAGTGGACAAGTGGAATTCAGCTTGTCATTCCCAGCATGTCCCGTGGTCCGTGAGACGGATCCAGGCCGCTCAGCTGCTTTGTGTCAGACAGAAGGCCTGGTGGTGTGTGGTGGGCCTGCTCCATCCACTGTGCAGACAAGGATGCCTTTAGGTCTGTGCCGAGGAATGACGTATATTTTCTCTCTTCTTATGCTTTTATGCAAAATTCACACTTTTGCATCCAAGCTGGATGAATGCTGAGCGTGTCTGGACTTGAACATGGACTTGGAGCCAAGCCCACTGGCAGTGCAGAGGTGTTGAGGGTGGCCAGAGGGATATTTGCTTCTACTCCTTTCTGAGGTCCTGTTCTGGTGGGATTGGACAAGTATCTCAGAAGTCTGCAATTACTAGATCCTTCAGCTGGTGGGTAGTGAGTCCTCAACAGAGCTTCTGCTTCAACTCTCCTGCATCCAGCAAATAATAAAAAAGTAAAAAATTACTTAGACAGCTTCTCTGTCTTTTTTGTAAGAGGAGCCTGGAGCTGCTAGAAAGTCAAGAGAGGAGTTGGTAGGGCAGTTGTTTGCTTTGGGGATTGTTTTAGAGTGCACATACTTATCCAAATTATTTTTCTTCAGATTTGCAGGACTATTTGGCCCAACTGTGGGGTGGATGTGGTAGCACCACCAGTGAGGTGTACCCAACACTCCACTGGGCTCCAACTCCACAGGAGACTGTAAGAAATGGCAGACAGGCCGTGGATCTTCTGCCCACTGAGATGGGTCTGTCAGACAAGGCAGAGCTCTGGCTTTGGGATTATTTCTGGTAATTAGCAGGTAAAAAACCTCGGAAGTTAGCATTTTGGCAGAATAATCAGCAAGCTGATATCTCCTTTTCTCAAAGTTCCTCAGACTAACCCCCAAACCAATTGTCTGGAGCCAGGTTGGAAAGGGCTTGGAGCAACCTCATCTAGTGACGGTGTCCCTGCCCATGGCAGGGGTTTTAGAAACAGATGGATCTTTCAGGTCACTTACACCCAAACCCATTCTATTATTCTATTATTATTTTTCAGCTGTCCTAAATCCACTTTAAATTGATCTCAGTGGCACTCAGGCTTTCCAAACTGATCCTGTAAATCTGGATGGACACCAAAACCAGGAAACTATGAGCATGCCACTCGACTTCCAGTGCCTACAGGAAAGAAAATTCTTTATTTAAAAAAATGAATTTGTTACTTACTTTAGCAAAGCTCTGTAAAAACATATGTAGTTCTCACCATCATTGTTAATTTGTACCCAAGCTTTATGGTTGCAAATCTTCGGTAATTGTTTCTTCCTGGGCAGTTGTGTCAGCTTACACACATTTTTCATGTCTTTCTGGTCCTGATTGCAGATTTAGTTGGTGTTTAGGAGACCCTTTGGCAGTATTTCACTGTGATTCACACTCTGAAGAGGAATCGTATTTTAAACCACATACGCTTTACGCACTAGCTTTTGTGTTTCAGAAAAAGGGTGACAAACAGCTTGAGGACAGGAATAAGCTGCACAAGATGCTGCTCTGTATCATCAAGGTCAGTATCATTTGTTCTCCAGCACCCTGTTCTTGCCTTACCCTCTCCTTTGAACCATTTGTTTTCTCCAGTCCATGCAGGGTGTAATGCTGGGATCTGCCTGGGGAAAGCCTCAAGCCACCCTTGGAAATACAGGGACTCTCCTGCTTTTCTCATATATTGGCTTTACTTACACCAACAGTACTATTAATTTTGGTTTTCACCAGGTTGCACATTTTCCTTTGACAGCTCATCAGTTATCCCATCCCTGAATCCAGTCTTATTACTCAGTGTCTCAATGGAAAGGACAACACATCTGTTTACAGAGTGTACAATGGGAAGATGGGTTGCTGGTCCTCACCAGGCACTGTTTCACCTTCCGGCCATTTATTCCTAATTGCCTAACTTCTCCCATTTGTTGTGTTTATTGAGTGTGTGGAGCTTATTAGGAAGAGTCAAGGCTCTGTAATTAATTAAAAAGAGTTTGGGGCATTTATTAGTGCCTTGTACTCATGTTCCTGTCTGTAACATACAAATGCTGCTGACATTCATTCCAGAACCTCCCAGTCCGAGGCCAGACAGGCAGAAAGACTGAGGTGAGGGCAGAGAAGAAACAAAAGGACTTCTCTCTACAGGTCAGGTATACCCTGAGCTGAATCATCAGCAGTGTGACAGGCAAATCAAGGTGGGGGATTCTGCTCCTCTGCCCCGTTCAGGTGAGACCGCACCTGCAGAGCTGCTCCAGCCCTGGGATCCCTGCCTATGGTAGGGGATGGAATTAAAGGAGTTTTAAGACCCCTTCTGACCCAAACCATTCTGGGATTCCATTCTATGATATACTTTACAGAGCAAGGGTGGTATCTTACAAGCCTGTCCCACCTGCAGGGCAGGTAGGACAGGGAAGCAGCAGCAGCAGATGTCTCCAGTCTGGGATATGGTTGCAGGACCCATCCCACTAACCAGCTTCCTGAATGGAACTCTCCTTCCTGTGCAACTCGCAGCCTCTGCCTGCTGTTATGTGCCTGTGCAGGCTGCAGGTCCAGCACCTGAGTCACGGGGCAGCTGATGGCCATGGGCTGGGGTGGGAGCTGGAGGTGTGCTACTATTGGGGCCCCCTGCCACAGTCTTGCCCGGCAGTCCCTACCCATCATATGATCTTCCCAAGCACCTCATGTGACTGGGCCACGCATGCTGGCAAAGACCAGGCAGAGTGAAGGGGAGAGGCTGGAGAGGGGGAGGGCAGCACAGCTAGAGAGGATTAATAAGATGGACAGATAGGGAAAGCTTTGAAAGAGGGGGCTCGTGTGTCGGACTTGTTGCAATAGCAAAGGGGGAAGTAGCTGAATGACTGGATGACAGAGGCATGGAGCAAGCTGGGAGGGAGGGATGACCTCAGAGGTGACATTTGGGATCAAAGTGGTGTTAGTTTGCATCTTGTGGAGAGGAAGACACTGCAATCATCAGAGTAGGAGGGATCAGAAACTTAGGACAAATCTCTGACCTTAACAATAGTAAGGAATTACCACAAAAGCCACACACACTCGGATGAAAAATGAAGATGTTGGAAAGATTGCTATGGACATGAAATTTGGAAGAGCAGATGTTCAGGGCTGTCGCATCTTGCTATGCCACGAACAGAAAGCTGTCTGCTGGCTGAAACTTTGGTGCAGGTTGTTTTAATAGGCATCATCCAAGCTCATTGCCCAGCTCTGAGCAGAACTCCACAGAGCCAGGTCCTGTCTGGAAGGACTATTCCTGTCCAGGTTCCCTGAGTGCTTTATCTGCCAGCAGGGAGGTAGAGAAGACCCAGAAAGAGAAAATCAAGTTGGGTTGTGGTTTACCAGCTGATCCAGAGGAGCTCTTAAGCAGGGCAGCTGCAAAAATAGCAGATGGAGTTACAGAATCATGGAATCATTTAAGGGTGCAAAATACCTCTAAGGTGATTGAGTCCAACAGTCAGCCCAGCACTGCCACATCAATAATCATGATTGTAACAGAGGAGAGGAGGAGGATTCTTTGATCCATTTTGTTTAGGAGATGCAGCACAACAAAGGGAGATTGAGGCTCTGTTTCACAGTACAGGACACACTCAGCTTTAGAAATGTTGACAGGATTCAGAGATCAAGAAAAGTTGAGGTTGGGAAGGACCAGTGGAGGCTGTCCAGAGCAACCCCCTTGCAGCTCAAGGCAGAGTCAGCCAGAGCTAGTTGCCCAGGATATTGTCTCTGGCCCACCTGCATCAGGGTTAAAACATTTTCTTTTGTTTAAACAGAATTCCCCATAGTTTAATTCGTGAATAAATCGTGGGCAATATCCCTGATTCCAGAGATAATTTAGATTTCATTAATCAAAAGCACATTTAAAGCAGTACTTCTTGGTTATGAGCTAAACGGGTTAGGGCAAACGTAAACCCAGGATTTAATTTATCCCAGAAAGTTTATGATCAGGCACTTACATGATGCCTTTATTCACTCATCACTGAGATTGGCCATTCCTGGCCGTTAAAGCCAGGAACAAGCAGTCACAGACCTGCACAACCTGCGTAAGTGGGTTTGCTATCAAAACCTGCACTGAATAAACACAAACTTCAACTACAAGGTTACTTAATCACACAGGAGGTTTGTTTTACCAGTGATTCCCTCCTAGCTGGGTGTGCAGGGGGTGGATGAACCTGCGGTTCTGGACAATATGCCAAAGAAGCTGAGTATTAAGACAACATCACTGATTACTGTGAGTTTTTTCTTTTTTTGTTTTGGCTATGATCCTGGCAGGCAGGTCACCAGCAGCGTTGGGAAGGTGCTGTGGCTGCTGCGTCACACTTCAGCAGTGGTGACGGCGAGGACAGATACTCAGCTGTCCTGATGCTGAGGTCCCTGGCTCTTTCCTCACTCCTACTCTGGGTACAGCACACACATAACAGAAGTTATTTAAATAGGCTGTGCAACTAATCTCTCCTTGTAAAGAATTGCCTGTGTTTTAGAAGGACTCACAGAAAAATCAAAAGCATTTCAGCATTTCACATGTTTTAGATTATACACTTACAATGAGTTATATATGTACGTGTATGTACAGATATATAAGTATGCACATAAATATAAGTATATAAATAACTTATCTGCTTAAGTAAAGAGTACTGGCTTCCTATGGAAGCATCTCTTCTTAAAAGTCACAGGGAGGAATATAGAACATAACCGAGCTCTTAAAGTGACTAAGACAGAATTGCTGATGCAGAGCAAATGTCTGATGAAGGTCAGTCTGCCTTTTGGAGGTGCGTTTCCCCCTTTTTCATGGAGTGACAGGACACAGGGAATTCCCACTGCCAAAAGGCAGGGTTAGATGAGACATTGGGAAGGAATTCCTTGCTATGAGGGTGGTGAGGCCCTGGCACAGGGTGCCCAGAGAAGCTGTGGCTGCCCCTGGATCCCTGGCAGTGTCCAAGGCCAGGTTAGACAGGGCTTGGAGCAACCTGGGATAGTGGAAGGTATCCCTGCTCATGGCAGGGGGCTGGAGCTGGATGATCTTTCAAGTCCCCTCCAACCCAAAATATTCAATAAATCCGTGATTTTATGATCTTGCTCCTCTGACTGTCTGCTTGGGTCAGTAGATTTAATATGCTTGTGGAGCGAGCTTAGCTGGAGAACTCATCTACCTTGTGTCCAAGTGCTGCTGTTTTGCTGACAGTGGCAGAAGAAGACAAACAGTGGGGGTGAGCTGTGTCTCTGCAGGAGCCATGCATCTGGGAGGAGCCAGGCAGGAGTCCATAGGCCGGTCAGCAGAGAAGGTTTCAGAGGAAGAAGATGCAGGCAGCTGTCTGATGGTTGGAAAGTGTTTGCAGCATTCAAGCTGGTTTCAATTTAAAATGTCTTTGTCTTCAAGATTTTCTGCTTAAACATTAGGACAAGGAACCATTTGTGTGTAATTTCATGAATGACAGTTTAATATCCCCACATAACCTTTGGACTCCAAAAGCTGCGTCTCTAAGAGAAATGCCAAGGTATCTACAAAAAGATTTGAGGAACTGGCTTCCATTCCTGTGCAAAGAACAGGTCAGGGCCTCTCCTGTAGTACAACAGATACAGGGTGTGTTTTAGCAAGCTGGAGTTAAGCTTGGTGAGTCAGCCCCTGTGTCTCTGTGTTACAGGGGGTTTAGCATAGCCCCTTCTGTGGATCTACCTGCCCCTCTGTTAGAAGTGACTGCCCCAAGCCAGGTGTGTGCTTGAGCTGAGTGTCAGCCTGGAAGGTGAGCAGGAAGGTCCCCTGGCTGGAAATCAACCCTGCCACAAAAACATAACCCCAGCCAATGAAAATATAACCCCAGCCAGTCTTGGTACTCAACCATCCCTCTGGCCAGGAGGGATGATGACTGTCAGGGGCATTGGCTGATTGTCACATTTGGCTCCCAGCAGCACTGATAAGGCTGCTTATTTACTCACAGCTAAAGACACAAAAGGACTTATGTGAGACAACACTCCTGTACTTGTACACTCCCCACCGCCTGCTAGGCCTTGGTGAGAATCATGGGATCATTGAATGGTTTGGGTTGGAAGGATGTTTAAGCTCATCCAGTTCCAGCCTCTGCCATGGGAAGGGATACCTGCTACTATCCCAGGTTGCTCCAAGCCCTGTCCAGTCTGACCTTGGACTCTGCCAGGGATCCAGGGGCAGCCACAGCTTCTCTGGGGAACCTCTGGGGAACCTTACCACCCTCACGGACAAGAACATCATACCATCTCTCCCTGCCCTCTGTCAGGGGGAAGCCATTTCCCCTTGTCCTGTCCCTCCACGCCTTGTCCCCAGTCCCTCTGCAGCTCTCCTGGAGCCCCTTTAGGCCCTGGCAGGAGCTCTGAGCCCTCCCTGGAGCTTCTCTTGTCCAGATGAACCCCACCAGCTCCCCAAGCCTGGTTCCAGAGCAGAGGAGCTAGCAGAAACCTCTGCTGCCATTGTGATTAGCCCTTTGCAGGAGGATGTTCTGAGCAGGAGCTCCCATAAACACAACGTGGAGGCTCTGCTCAGGTCCAAGCACAGCTGGGTGTTTGCTGGAACAGTGAGGTCTCCCTGGGCAGGCATAGCGCAGGATCTGGGGCTGGGCTGTATCGACAGGGGAGCAAGAGGGATAGCACCAGTGGAATTTAAGGTAAAGTCCTATGGAATTGAGGTTCCACCAGTTAGGAGGCAGCTGCTTCCTGTGCAGGAGTTTTCAAAAATATGAGGTTGGATTTACCTGCCTGAGTTTGCTGGTTAGGATCCAAAAGCTCTCTTCAAGTCAGCTCATACAACACAAATATCCAAGGCAGGTAGTCCAGTGGGGAAATAACCTGGTTAAAGCCCAGCAAGGGCACAAGCTTACCTGTGTCAGTTCTGACCCCAGCACCAGCTATATGCCAGGTTGCCCATGAGAGCACTTGCCAAGTTCCCAACAAAGCTGAAAATGTGCATCTCGGGGAACGAGTCATGGGAAGGCCCCAGGAGCTGCCAGAGCTCCAAGAGCATTTCAACAATGCTCTCAGGCACAGGGTGGGATTGTTGAGGTGTTGGTGCATGGCCAGGTGTTGGACTCGATGATCCTCTGGGTCACTTCCAATTTGGGATATTCTGTGATTCTGTGATACCCTTTCACCACTGCAAGCCATCAGCACCTGAGGGAAAGACTTCCACCTGTAGGGAAATAGAAAATATGTTTATTTGAGGTTTGATTGATGAACACAGGTGATAATCCCCATCATGTGTCAAGTACTTGTGTTTCACACTTCTTCTCCAGCTTTCCCAGAATGTCTCCTTACTTCTGTGCTCTGCTGCCAAGAAGCAGCTATGTGTAAAGGTGCTTCCCATGGAAAGGCCAGGTTCCTGCTCCAGCATAAAACAAAGCAAGGTGCAGAGGGAAGGGCAAAAAGGATGAAGAAGAGCACAGGTGTGCTGTGAGAGGGGATTCCCACAGTATGGTGGGTAAGGCTGGGGAAGTGTTTGAGGACCTCAGCTTTAGTGAGTTTTATTTTATTGTACCCAGAAACTTAGTGCTATATAGTGTTCCCCAGAGCAGCTGTGGCTGCCCCTGGATCCCTAGCAGTGTCCCAAGGCCAGCCTGGGTGGGGCTTGGAACAACCTGGGAAAGCAGAAGGTGTCCCTGTCCATGGCAGGGAGTGGGATGAGATGAACTTTAAGGTTCCTTCCAACCCAAATCATCCTGTGATTCCACAATAAAGGGAAGAAATACTTGCCCACATCCCAGCATGTTTCCCTCCTTGGAGATCAGTGCTTGGAAGTTGCTTGGAGACTTCACAAAGAGCTTCCCCAAAACCAAAGTAAAAGGCACATTTTAAGACAGGTAAATGGAAAGTTGCAGTAAAAACTGGAGCTCTTACAGTTTTTTTACAAATACATATTAATATTTGTGTTAGCTCAAGTATTTTCCTCTTCCCATCTGGGTGGAATCATAGCTGCAGAGCTTTGGGGGTTTTTAGCCCTAAACAAGAGATCTAAAACCAGCCTCCTGATCAGAGCATTTACATGGGCAGCAAGTTCTTCCTCTGCTTATTTCTCAACTCAGAGTTAAACCCAGGCTCTCATGCTGGGGAAGTGCCTGCCCACCAGATTATTGCCCTCTTAAGACTGTGTATCTCTTTTTTCTCCCCATTCTGTAACTTTTTTCTTAATGAGACTTTTGCTGCAGCAGGGCACCACTTTGGGAAACTATTTGCTTTTATTGAACTGCTCTGTCAGACTCCCCTAGCAGTTCTAGTTGCAAATGCTGCCTAAAGTGGAAAGATGAGGCAGTCTGTAATTATTTTATAATGGTGCAATAAATACCAGTTGAGGTTTATAAATACGAATTTGAATGAATCTCTTCGTTCTGGTCTCCTGGACATCTCTGTCAGTGATGTGCTGCTCTATTCCCATCCTGAGCTGCCATCTAATGGTGAAGCCAGTGGTGGCTGCTGGGGTGAGAGCTGGACTTGATTATCTTGAAGGTCTTTTCCAAACTTAACACTTCTGTGATTTCAGGTGGGGGGTCGGGTTCTGCTCCCAGAGAGCAAGGAGCGTGGCAAGAGGAAATGGAGTCAGGTTGTGCCAGGGGAGGTTCAGGTTGGACACCAGGAAGAATTTCGTCATGGAAAGGGTGGTCAGGCCTTGGAAGGGGCTGCCCAGGGAGCTGCTGGAGTTCCCATCCCTGGAGGTGTCCACGGAAGGACTGGACATAGCACTCAGTGCTCTGGGCTGGTGACAAGGCAGGGATTGGGCACAGCTTGGGCTAGATGGTCTCGGAGGTATTTTCCAACCTAAATGATCCTGATTGATTGAATCATAGTGTATCCCGGAAAGTACCCACAAGGACTATCCAGTCCAGCTCCTCAACGATCTCACCCTGGGCATCCTTGGCACTGCTGTCCAAACTCTCCTGGAGCTCTGGCAGCCTCAGGCTGTGCCCATTCCCTGGGCAGCCTCTTCAGTGCCCAGCACCCTCTGGGGGAAGAACCTTTCCTGATATCCAACCCAACCCTCCCCTGACACAGCTCCAGCCCCTTCCTCGAATCCTATCAGTGGTCACCAAGAGATCGGTGCTTGACCCTCCTTCCCTCACGAGGCATTTTAACAGCGATGAGTCTCGCGTCCCTCCTGCTGAACAGACCAAGTGCCCTCAGCCGCCCCTCATACAGCTTCCCCTCGAGGCCCTTCCCCATTTTCACATCCCTCCTTTGGACGCTCTCTGTCAGTTCAATACCTTTCTTATATTGCGGTAACTAAAACCGCTCACAACGTTCAAGGCGAGGCCGTACCAGTGCGAGGAAGGGCAATTCCCTCCCTTGACCGGCTGGCGTTGCTATACCTTACACACGCAGATTTCCTCACTAAAAGCGCCTGCACTGTGAGCTGAGGGCGAGCACTGCGGTGTCTTCCCCCATGACAGGGTGAACACTGCGGTGTCTTTCCCCAAGACGGGTTTTAGTCACAGAAGACAGGACTCGCTGTCCGCACCCGCTGCGCCCACAGCACCACCCAGCCGCCATGTTTGGGGCAGGGCCATCCCCGGCGGAAATATCGCGAGATGTGCACGCGCTGGCGGCGCGCCCCGCCCTTCCTCTCTCTCTGCGGCTGCCGCCCCGAGGTGAGCAGCCATGTCCGCCCGGGCTCCGCGCCATCCGCCGCCATCCGCCCCCATCCCGCCCCATCCCGCCCCATCCCCGCCGCCACCGGAGTCCCGGACACCGGGATCGCTCCGACATGCCCCGCACCCGCGGTATTCCTCGGGATGGCGCGCGGGAGGGCGGGCAGGGATGCGAATGCGGGGTGTGGGGAGTGGGCAGGCCTGGGAAAATTCATGGCTGCGGTGATGACTTTCTTAGGACACCTTTGGATGTAACTATGAAAATAACGCATAATTCCTGAGCAGCTGCGGCGGTAAGGGGAGTAATCCAGAGTCTGCGTGCGAATGTTGAAAGTTTATTGTGTTTTAATTGGTGTTTTTCAGCTGAGCTCTCAAGATGGTGCGCTACTCCCTGGATCCGGAGAACCCCACGAAATGTGAGTTGCTGTTTTAGGAGAGTTCGTGTGGGATTTCACGGCAGTCGGTGAGGTTTTGGTTCTAAAACTCGGTCTTTTTTCTCTTCTTGCAGCATGCAAGTCGCGGGGATCTAACCTGCGTGTGCACTTCAAGGTAAGGAATGTGTCGATTAGCAGGAAATGCAAATTCATTTGGTTTTTTACGTGGATTCTGTTATGTTTTATTTTTAAAAGAAGCCCAGACTGTCTTGGGTTGAAAGGGGTTGCAAGGATTATCTCGTTCCACCCTCTGCCGTGGGCAGGGACTGAGCCTCGTCCAGCCTGGCCTTGATCACTTCCAGGGACCCAGGGGCAGCCGCAGCTGCTTTGGGAAACCTGTGCCGATCCTCACAGTCAGGAATTCCTTCCCAATAGCCTATTTAATGCTGCTCTTTTTTTAATGAAAGCATCTTTCACTTTTTCGTCTTCAAATTAATGTTGTTAACTACTTGTAGTGGTTTGCATCCACAAAAATAAAAGCCTNCACTGCGGTGTCTTCCCCCATGACAGGGTGAACACTGCGGTGTCTTTCCCCAAGACGGGTTTTAGTCACAGAAGACAGGACTCGCTGTCCGCACCCGCTGCGCCCACAGCACCACCCAGCCGCCATGTTTGGGGCAGGGCCATCCCCGGCGGAAATATCGCGAGATGTGCACGCGCTGGCGGCGCGCCCCGCCCTTCCTCTCTCTCTGCGGCTGCCGCCCCGAGGTGAGCAGCCATGTCCGCCCGGGCTCCGCGCCATCCGCCGCCATCCGCCCCCATCCCGCCCCATCCCGCCCCATCCCCGCCGCCACCGGAGTCCCGGACACCGGGATCGCTCCGACATGCCCCGCACCCGCGGTATTCCTCGGGATGGCGCGCGGGAGGGCGGGCAGGGATGCGAATGCGGGGTGTGGGGAGTGGGCAGGCCTGGGAAAATTCATGGCTGCGGTGATGACTTTCTTAGGACACCTTTGGATGTAACTATGAAAATAACGCATAATTCCTGAGCAGCTGCGGCGGTAAGGGGAGTAATCCAGAGTCTGCGTGCGAATGTTGAAAGTTTATTGTGTTTTAATTGGTGTTTTTCAGCTGAGCTCTCAAGATGGTGCGCTACTCCCTGGATCCGGAGAACCCCACGAAATGTGAGTTGCTGTTTTAGGAGAGTTCGTGTGGGATTTCACGGCAGTCGGTGAGGTTTTGGTTCTAAAACTCGGTCTTTTTTCTCTTCTTGCAGCATGCAAGTCGCGGGGATCTAACCTGCGTGTGCACTTCAAGGTAAGGAATGTGTCGATTAGCAGGAAATGCAAATTCATTTGGTTTTTTACGTGGATTCTGTTATGTTTTATTTTTAAAAGAAGCCCAGACTGTCTTGGGTTGAAAGGGGTTGCAAGGATTATCTCGTTCCACCCTCTGCCGTGGGCAGGGACTGAGCCTCGTCCAGCCTGGCCTTGATCACTTCCAGGGACCCAGGGGCAGCCGCAGCTGCTTTGGGAAACCTGTGCCGATCCTCACAGTCAGGAATTCCTTCCCAATAGCCTATTTAATGCTGCTCTTTTTTTAATGAAAGCATCTTTCACTTTTTCGTCTTCAAATTAATGTTGTTAACTACTTGTAGTGGTTTGCATCCACAAAAATAAAAGCCTATATGCTAAAATTGTCCCTGTCTAAGTCAGATAACAAAATAGAGCAGCAAAACGGTTGGAGTGAATTTATCAGATGCTGGGTTAGTGTTTGGCATGAGATGTGCCTCATTTGTCCTGTTCTTTTTGGTTGTGTGGTTTTAGGCACAAGGATCTCAGTTCCCCTAGAAAAGGCGTAGGTGCAGAAAAGAACTCAGAAGTGCTACTTAATTACAAACCGAGAACTTAGCATATCCTTTTCTGCTCCGTGTTAGATAAAGTTTTCACTTTGGTTTCCTTTTTTTCATTGTAAATAGGTAGGTTTATATTTAGAGTTGCTTTACAAATCTAATAGATGATATTTAAAAGACCGATCTATCCTAAATTTTTGTTTCTGAGCCTTTTCTTCTCTTTATAATTCCTTTGCAGAGTAAACTGCATCTTAGTTACGTTGTTAAAAGATTGTCACACTGTTTGTCATTAGTTAGTCTGAGGTGCACTGTTTGACACATTTGCCTGAATTTGTCCATCCTGCTTTTTTGCAACAGTGGCTAAAGAGGAGATATGAAAAGTGCAATTACTTGAATTGAAATTTTCATTAAAAGTTTGAATTCTGTTTATTTGATTTAGCCATTAAGGAACAAAACAATAAAGGTATGCAGGTTCTAAAAATTCAGTAGTGGCAGACATTCCAATAGCTAAAAAAGTAGCAAAGAAAAAAGTGTTAATTATTATTCATTCCCTAACTTAAGGGATTTTCTTGGTAAGTGCTTCCTTTGCAGCAAAGAACCATATCCAGGAAGGATAGGAGTGGTTTTGCTTGTGTTGTCTCTTGGAAAGATGTATTCATTGGGAATTTTTTGTGCCCTATGTTGTTAGAACACCCGAGAGACTGCGCAGGCCATCAAGGGCATGCACATCCGGAAGGCCACCAAGTACCTGAAAGATGTCACCCTGAAGAAGCAGTGTGTCCCCTTCCGGCGCTACAATGGTGGTGTCGGGAGATGCGCCCAGGTGAGCTCCTGGGAAATGTGGGAAGATGCCTTTGGTGCTTAAGACAGAAAAGTGATGTAGAGATGGAGTGGATATCGTCTGTCATTGTTGATGGTAAACCTGCATTAAAACACAGAATCACAGGATGGTTTGGGTTAGAAGGGGACCCAAAGCTCATCTCTTTCCAACCCCCTGCCATGGGCAGGGACATCTTGCACTAGATCAGGATGCTCAAGAGGGAGAAAGAAATTGTTTTTAATTCCAGTGCAGTATTGCATCTACTTAAAGTGTCTGCATCTAGTGGGCAGCACCACGTAAAGGGATCAAATTTTACTGGGTTTGGTGCACCGAAAAACAAAACAGGTAATAGTCCGTTCTGATCCGTAAGATACGGGGTGCTTAGCACAGGAAGGGTATTGACCTGTTGGAGCAAATCCAGAGGAGTCACGAAAATGTTCCAAGGGCTGGAGCCAGGCTGGGAGAGCTGGGGGTGTTCAGCTGGACAAGAGAAGCTCCAGGGAGAGCTCAGAGCTCCTGCCAGGGCCTAAAGGGGCTCCAGGAGAGCTGCAGAGGGACTGGGGACAAGGCATGGAGGGACAGGACACAGGGAATGGCTTCCCAGTGCCAGAGCGCAGGGAGAGATGGGATATTGGGATATTGGGAAGGAATTCCTGGCTGTGAGGGTGCTGAGGCTCTGGCACAGGGGGCCCAGAGCAGCTGTAGCTGCCCCTGGATTCCTGGCAGTGTCCAAGGCCAGGCTGGACAGGGCTTGGAGCACCCTGGGGTAGTGGAAGGTGTCCCTGTCTATGGCAGGGGGTGGAACTGGATGAGCTATAGCATCCCCTCCAGCCCAAACCATTCTATGATAATGGCAAGTTAAAGGTGTATAAAACGTAACTTAAGTTGAACCAGGCCAGAAGCAGAACTCCCATTGTTGTCCTCTCATTCCAGGCCAAGCAGTGGGGCTGGACACAGGGCCGGTGGCCCAAGAAGAGTGCAGAGTTCTTGCTGCACATGCTAAAGAATGCAGAGAGCAACGCTGAGCTCAAGGTAGGTGTTACAGTGTTGGTGTCATGCTGTGTCAGTACCCCTGGCCTGGGAGTCACTGACCTGAAGAGCCACATTCCACCTGCTTGGTCCACAAAATTGTATGGAGGCTTTGGTGTGGCTCTCTGTTTAAAGCAGGGTACATGTGTTCTTCAAGGTAAAATGGCAGCAATAATTTTTCACAGGGAAAACGAAAAATTTTTCACACAAAACAGCTGATTAGATCTCTTTACCTGAAACTAATCTGCAGATGCTTGGTCAGTGTATGTCTTTGTAATAGTGCTTAATTTGGTAGCTTTGATGGCAACGTCTGAGTGATAGGTGACAGCTTTGAATAACCATGAAATAATCATGAATAATAAGGTATCAGCATAATTTTAAACTTCTTCTGATGTGTGAGGGGTGGTCTTTGTGATTTTAATTGGCACGTGCCCTGGTTAAGTCCTTATCTCCATAACACCGCAAAGCTCAGCTTTCCATTGGTTCCTCAGCTCTGTGGCAGTACTGAGTGTGGCTATTTCATTGGTGAATTCTTGGAAAATCCTCAGCTCCATGGAGCTGTTTCATTGACCAGCAGTGGTGTTTGGGGTGGTTACTCACATTTTTGCTGCAGAGATGATTTATTTGAAGATAAAAACAGGTCACAGATTTTATTCCTTGGCAGGGTCTCGATGTGGATTCCCTGGTCATCGAGCACATCCAGGTAAACAAGGCTCCCAAGATGCGCCGCCGCACGTACCGGGCACATGGCAGGATCAACCCCTACATGAGCTCCCCGTGCCACATTGAGATGATCCTCACAGAGAAGGAGCAGATCGTGCCCAAGCCAGAGGAGGAAGTTGCCCAGAAGAAAAAGGTACCACATGTTGTGTGCTCCATTCCCTGTAGTGGTGTTGGGAGAGCTGAGTGTTGGGCAGACAGAGGGGTTGCTGTGATGACTATCTTAGGACACCTTTGGAATACCCATGAAAAAAAATAAGGTCTTTCTGAGCAGCCCCATTTTTAAAGTTTTAATACAATATTAAGTACTTAAAACCCCAGAGAACCATTTTTTAATTGCATAGAGGGTTTGTTCTTTCCTCCCTCGAAGTAGCTACAGCACTACTGGACTGCTTATGTGAACCTGGGATGTGTGCAATAAAATGAGTTGGATTTAGAGCCTGCAAGCAATGTCATGCTTGTAGGGGACTCCTGTTTATGTGCCGGTGTGATGGATGTGTCATTTGTATTTAATTTCACCATTTTCTTCTTTCTGTGTTTGTTTCCCAGATCTCCCAGAAGAAGTTGAAGAAGCAAAAGCTTATGGCTCGGGAGTAAATCTGTGTGGACAGATGTACATAAATAAAATTCTGAAGTTCAAATGGACTGTGTTGCTCTCCTACAAGTGCTGATCTGGTGCTGAGCATTGCTGTGGGACAGGGGCAGTGAATATTACGGAATCATAGAATGGTTTGGGTGGGAAGGGATTTTAAAGCTCATCCAGTTCAACCCCTGCCATGGCCAGAGACACCTTCCACTGCCCCAGGTTGCTCCAAGCCCCAGCCAGCCTGGCCTTGGACA